>OZ026620.1:53651701-53719701 GCA_964020975.1 Hermodice carunculata
CATACCACGTTATACCGCTACAGTAGTGAAATGTCACTTTATTCATAAAATAAATATAGACACATTTGTTTTACATGGATTGTGAAGGAAGTCAAGCATTGACTTATCGAGTCACTCTCCATGGCACGGATGTTGGCGTATATTTCCTACCTTAAATAAAGGGGTATATATGTAGATATTGGCAGCTAATGCTACAAAGCCCAGAAACCATGTGTCAGTGAAAACAGCATACAGGACAAATGTACGGTAAAAAAAATCAAAAAAAAAAAAAAAAAAAAACCACACAAAAAAACCCACAACCCCCCCCCCCCCCAAAAGAAAGATTTAAAATAAACACTTTAGAGCATGAAATACTGCGTGTTACTTCTGTACATGATACTCTTGCATATTGGAGTACGATGCCTAATGTACGTCTGGAACTAAACTGTTTACAAGTTTCCCCTTGTAGATTGATTACGATATATTAGGAACTAAACCAAAAATGAAAAACAAGATTTCTTGAATACTTGGTACCACAACAAATATTCAAATTTTCTACATTTCTCGAACTGTATAGTACACTAAAAACTGCGAAAAAAGAACTGCTATGCCTTAAGGACAGGACAGCAGACACACCAAAATATTTGTGGACAGAAAGTACGATTTGAGGCCCAGCGATAACGTATTTATTCAAACATTTTAAAAGAAAACATTTTCCAAAGAACATTTGCCAAATATTTCAAATCTGAATTTCCAAAATTGCGATCTAACTGTTGATTTGTTTGATATATATATATATATATATATATATATAATATATATATATATATATATATATATATATATATATATATATATATATATATATATATATATATATGACATCCAGCATGCTTCTGCCAATGTCAAATAACCTTTGCCACATTTATAATAGAACTCTCATATTTTGCAACGAATTCATGTGGACAATTAAAACTGTAAAAACGTGTGAAGGTTGTTTTGTATGGGGGAGGTTTTTTTTATGCTCTTCTAAAATGTGAAGATTTGAAGAACCCAAATTGTGAGACCTTCTATTCCAAATTGTAGTGACTCCAAATCAAATCAACAAGTGTCAAAGGAATTCCGTGATACAAATTGAACGGTCTATGGGTTTACATAAACTCGTTAAAATCAATTTGTAATCTAAGAATATTTGAAAAGTTATTGTCATTTATATAATATGGGCGCATAAGAAGAAAATAATAAAAAAAAAAGATTAACGGGGTTAGCTGGTGCTACCTGTAGGTCTTTCCCTTACACAGCTCAATACAGTTACAGCTTATTTGTATCTGTTTAATACATTTAGGCATTTTTATAGAACCGGATTCCATAGTTAGGCCTGTTGATTTCTGGTCAATGTCACCTCGAGCAGGGGAGGATATATATATATATATATATATATATATATATATATATATATATATATATATATATATATATATATATATATATATATATATATATATATATATATATATATATAATATATATGAATGTTCTCTCTCTCTCTCTCTCTCTCTCTCTCTTCATATATCTATAGACATGAAGAACTTTACTGGCATAAACCTAATACAAGGTGCAGCGTAACTAAACAAGAGAATACAGAAATGTACATATAGACGTACATTGAAATATATAGCATATGTATGTAATACATATGACTCTGTTCTCTGTCTGTCTCTCTCTCTCTCTCTCTCTCTCTGTCTGTCTCTGTCTGTCTGTCTCTGTCTTTGTCTCTGTCTCTGTCTCTGTCTCTGTCTATCTATCTATCTATCTATCTATCTATCTATCTATCTATCTATCTATCTATCTATCTATCTATCTATCTATCTATCTATCTATCTATCTATCTTTAGATATAAAAAACTTTACTGGTAGAATCCTAATACAAAGTGAAGCCTAATTGAACAACAGAATACAAAAACATAATCAACATATACATACATTGAGATAAGTATACATATAAGCGACAATTTAGTCCCACGTTTAAGTTTAAAGCTGCGCTCGCTGTTTATTCTGTTTGCCGCTCACATATTACTTACTCTCCCATTTGGTTGATGCCGTGCCCAGTTAGCAAAGGACAACGCCGAGTTGTCCAGCCATTGTAAGTTACCATGCACACGATTGGTCAGGCCTAGCCACGCCCCGTCACTCACGCCTTTTAGCAGAGAATTCACCACGCCTGAAAGTTATACAGAAACAATACTTCAAAGTTGACAGTGTGAACAGCCCGTCATCGGTAGACCCTGACATTCAACCCATGATAAATCTCATCCTCTTCTAGGGTTATTTATCCGTATCCAATACCAAAGCAACTGACCCTGCATAAGATATATGTAAGACCAAGCAACCAACCAACTGCAACCAACTGCAACAAACCAAACAATCAAAAAAAAAAAGAAAGAATAAAGAAAAAAAAACTATCCAACCAACTAATCAACCAACCAACCAAGCAACAAACAAACAAACAATTAAATTCTCAACAGAGACCCATTCAAAGTATAGCCCCATCAAGTTTGAAGTGAATTCGCGAACGATTATTGATAAGATGTCGAAAAGAGGAGATAGCACTGCAATTAAACTTGACATATATTGTAACCAATAACCAATATGAATGGATGCATTAACCGACATGTACCCGAGCTTTAAAAATTCGTTAAACCAGGCTTCCGGATCATCACCTCGCAAGTGGACAACTTTGTTTGACCTTTTCACAACATGTTTTTCACATTTTAACACGATCTGATCATGAGTGAGGGATTTGAAGAAGTCGAAAAGTGAAAAGACATAAGTATTTGTCAACAAAATAGAAAATGACACGGCCAGTTGTTGCGAAAATGAAGGTATCATCGTTCCCAAGTATTTCCCCCAGGTAAATTGAAAGCAGTTGGCTTTGCAATTTCGGAGAATAATATTCTACCAAAATTTAGAAAAAAAAAATGAATCCAATTATCATAAGAACAATTGATAGACCTGCGGCATGGAGGGCACTTCGGGGGTCATACCCCAACCCGTGGTATAACAAGTTACAGCCTATATTTTCTTTTAGGCATATATGTCCTCTTCATGAAAAAATAGGTTGTGGAATCTGAAAAGCGTTTTATCATATATATTTCTGCCCGTTTCCATGACAACCTATGCCATTTCTGAGACAACTCAAATTTGTCCTTAAAAATAATAACTTTGGTGATACTGCTTGTGGAAAGGCTAAATAAACACTAAAATGTGCTCAATTGCTCTAACATAGTCACAAAATACAGAGTTTGTTCAAAGTGCCTAATTATCATATGTTAATTTATGCAAATATATGAAATTTACATCGAAATTAAGATTGTGCGACGGATAACATACTATATTTACTAAGATATAGTTTCGTTTATTTAAAAAATGGCAAAATGATTAGGAACAGTACTCATACAAGTTTTATTTATCATGTTTATATTAGTATACCATATACATATTAATTAATGTGCTAATATGGCTATCATTTGTCATGTTTGCTTAGGGAACCGTCATTACAATTGCCAATACAACTGATAAAATAAAATAGTACACTGTACCATGTATTCACACCTACACGTAATTTACGGTGAACCATCCCATGGAGTCCTGCAACATAACTAATGTATCTCTGGCATCAAACTATAATTCACAATGCCTTTTAGTAAAGGAAAACAGTATAAGTACATGTACACACTAAATACAGAGCTGATCAATGATGGTCACAGTTTGGAGATTCTACGCCAACATTCAATCATCCTCATCCTTATCATCACTATCTGTTTCAGTGTCAAAAGTGTCATTTGCAAACTCATGTCCAAAGCATGCACATAATTCTGTACATTTAAGTCCTGTCTGGAGGCAATGGCACTTTCTTGCGACAGTACACTCAATATCGGTGCAATACAAATGAGTCAGGTTACGGACTTCCAGCGGGGCTAGCTCCTTGGTATACATCAAAGGCTTGAGGTAGCCATCATGAGACATTTCCCAGCCGTTATCATTGGGATCCCACACTTTAGGGTTAGGAATGTGACTGTTGTATTGGTGTCCTTTTGTCCAAAACCACTTCCTAGTAGTCATTACCCTATTGCGCAGTCCGAACTCTTTACTCTCCATAAGATAACCTGTCCCTGTCTAACCTATATACATATAGAAGTACTATTGTCCAAATTGCACACGTTGACACAGGCTGTATTAGCCCAAATAAATTAAAAGAACTTCGGCGGGTAACTATTTAACATGTTTGGAAGCCTTTTACCCGTACATATCTCTCTGAGTAGCGGCTCCTTGTCTAAGCTAAATATTCAGCAAAGACAACCCACATAATAATGGATAAATATGAACGTGGCAAATGATGAATTAGCTAAATGCGTGAAGTTTAGCTTATAAATGCAGACCTTCATTATGAAAGAAGATTACTGTCAAACAAACTATAATTAGCAAATTTGTATAGTACAGGTTCAGTTAAGAACAATTTGACTTACCCCTGAACCAATATGTACCCTCTCTAGCTGGACAGCTTATCCTAGTTAAACTATCCGCCAGTGTTTAACTGAAGTGGAAACAAGCTGGGGCATTATATTCAGTCCCAGTGATTATAAAATAAACAGTGACAGCTAGACCACCTCTATAAACCAAGGGAAAACCTAACAAGGACTGCAACAATGAACATCCTGCACCAGAAAAGTAAAACCAACTCCATGATGACACCAAACAATAAGATCTATTTCACTGCCAACCCTGAGTCAATGTATCAACGTAATGTGTCAGCTTTGTGACTTTTGAGAAAATACTGTCAATTTTGAGTATTTTTGTTTTTTAATATTGAGTAAATGTGCATTTAGGCATGTCAGAAAAGAATTAAAGTCATTAGCATTTATGCCGAAAACATGTTATCAAAACAATTTTTCTTAACAGGATTTTAAGTACAATTAGGCAAACATATAACTGTCGTAGGCCGCTGCTTGCTACCGATAGCCCCCCCCCCCCCCGGGGGGCGGGCGGGGTGTTAACCTGACAGAAAACATGTAAGCCTAAAATGTCTGAAAGTGAATACTAAAACAGACAGATGCCAAAAGATAAAGCTAAGTAGCAAAACAGACAAGTCTAAAAACTGTAAATTATTGTGGCCAAACTTGTTAATAATATTTGGATATTAACAGTAAAATTATAGGGCAAGTCAGAAAAGAATGAAAGTCATTTGTATTTCAGTCAACAGAATGCAATGAAAATATTAACCAGATATCAAGTACAATTAGGCAAGCTTGTAACTGTCGTGGGCCGCTACTTCCTACCGATATCCCCTTGGGGTTTAACCTAACAGAAAACAAGCTAGCCTAAAATGTCTGAAAGGTGAACATTATAACAGAATGATGCCAAAAGATAAAATTAGGTACCAAAGCAGGCAAGTCTAAAATCTCTAAAATTATTGAAGCCAAACTTTGTGACCATCTCGGGATATTTACAGCAATATTTGTAGAAATATTTGATCAAAAGTACATCTTTGAATCCTCCTGACTCAAGTTTATTGTAACTAAAATTTGGTTCTGGATGCAAAGTCCAGAAATTTAGAATAAATACGACCAAATCTCAAAATCTGTGAAAAAAACGTATTTTATCCAATAGTATCCGAAATATTACTGTCCGGGAAAGGATAATTAACTACTTCAAAATTAAACTCATCTATTTTGTGATAGACTTTAATACAAAATCTGTCATTAGTGACCTGAATATCCAAGTCCAAAACCACATCTCTGAAACCATCTGCATTGCTACCCTCCAAAGGGATATATTTTGGGTAAATTTCTTTAGCACTTTCACTGAAATTTTGTACATTTACACAAACAATGTCATCAATATATCTTGCGTTGTTTGATAATTTTGTAGCCATTTGAAAGTCCCTTTTCATCAGTTTATCCATATACTTAAATTCAAGCCAGGTTAAATACAAATCTGCCGGTAAAGGGGAGCAGTTGCAACCCATTGGAATGCCTTTTATTTGTAGAAAAACCAATGGTCGGCATTGAACAAAAGTATTATCCAAAAGAAATTTTATAGCATCTATCAATGTTTCAACAGTGAAAGATTTAACGTTATTTTTTCAATATTTATTGTGTGACCAATATGCTTTCTTTGTATATGAATTAATACTAATGTATGGTTTACCATTATGGTTAAACGATTTGCTTATTAAGTCTGAAAGTGAACTTTTGACTTCATCTATGGGTAGATTTGTGTGCAGTGTAGAAAAATCAAAACATTTGACATTTTTTGCTTTTACATCTTTGATTTTAGATACAAACTTGGAAGAATTGTCAATACTCCAAAAACAATTTATTTCACTGTTTCTAGAAATTGCATTACAGTATTTAGGAAAATGATTCCTAATTGCAGTCAAACACAAGTTTCTGTCTTTTGATATTTGTTTTGTTGTATATTTTGCAGCACCGGCTATGAATCTAGATTTCAAAGGGTTTTTACGTAATTTGGGTTTCCAGAACAAAAGTGGAATACAGGAGTCCTCTTCAAAAATTTTGATCTTGAAATTCCTTTTCATCTCATCTTTATGCGTATCTATCAAATTATCAATGGATTGTTTGTGTAATTTATATACGTCATTTCCTCTTATGTCTGAAATATTGTTTGTACCAAGTTCTTTTTTCAAAACATCCAGATAATATTTTTTGCAGATGATCCCAAGATTGTTCCCTGCCTTATCTATGTTAGTGACTACAAAACTTTCTTGTAGCTCTTTGACTGCTTTTGAAACTTCAGGTTGTTTTAGATTAACCGTATTGAAATTCTTAATGTGGGATTTGTAACGATAAATTCTTTTTTAAAGACTTTTTTTCAAGTTTGATAACCATCCTTCAAATTTCTGAAATTCCATTTTTTCTTTCTTTGCGCATTCATACAGTAGGAATCAAATGCATCACATGCATCCTGAAAAATACTGTCAATGTTCAACTTGGGACATATCCGAAGTTTTGTACCTTTTTTCATAATTTCTTTTAAACTTGAATTTTGTATAATATCCAAATTACCTGTAAATACATGTTTGTGGTATTTATCAACAAAATCAGGATATTTACTGTTAGACATACAGTCACAATTTTGATTCGCTGCGATATCTTCAAGAGTAAATGAAGCCAGAAATTTCTTGTAATTCATGATACTTTTGCACTCCTTGGGAATCATGTTACGCACAAATTTCAATTTGAAAAGGGACTGAAAGTTAAGTGAATGAATAATTTTGTGTTTGAAAGGAATGCTGCAAAACATTTGATCTAATTTTTTTTATCAGAATCTGGTTTCACAAAAAATTTGCGTTAATGTGTGTTCTGAATCAGCAAGATCCAAATATTCACTGATTTTTTTATGTCTCGAAATGATAGTGCTTTAAGGGCTGTATGTAATTGATCAATGCCATTGTGGCACCAGATGGCACATTGGTATTGTGCCCTTTTCACATGTTGCTCAAATGCATCCTCAGTGGGCGATAGTTGAGCAGCTGATCGGTCTGTGGTGGAGGCAAGCACATATCGTACCTTGTCCAAAATAGTTTTGTAATAAGTCCCTTTTCCTGTGTTGAGAGCTTTGCTACATAAAACACAGGTATTGGGATTTAGCTTGGCTGGGGGTGGCTTCTTAGATGGCGGTTCCAGGTTCATGATTTTAGGTTCACGGTACAAAATTATCTAACCTGCAAATACATTAAACCGTGGGTGTTCTTTCCAGGTCCAAGCTTCATTTTAAAAAATAATCCAGTTCACCATGTGTATATTATCAATCATGCAACACATTTTGACAATATGCACAGTCATTCTCAATAACACTGATAATGAGACAATCACATAGCAGAGTTACAATCCGACATGGACTCCGGAAGTCAAAGAAATGTGCCCAGATTTGTTCTTTCTGGTGCCTCTACAACACAACACATAAATTATAAAATCATAATTTGAAGATGACCTCATTTGCATAAATTTAATGATAGGGTTTCTAAATTGTATTCACTTTTTTTCCCGTAATATAAATGCTAAATTTGCTCAAATTCCAACAATGCGTTCTGGAGGCAGCACTTTTGCACAAGCTAGCCAGACAGACAACCCATTAACATAATGCCCCCCTCCCCCCCTCCCCCCCCCGTGGCGGACCCATAAAATTGCAGTAAAACTGTGAACGAAAAATGCTGATAAGACGATTGGGATTCTATGTTCTATATGTTTTGAATCACTTTTGAAGAAAAATGTACCTTTAGGCATTGGTACAGCCCATTATGTGTGATATACATAGTTAGAATGGCTTCAAAAACCCCAACATTTGAAGCATAATTTGCATACATGTAATGGTGTCCACTTCATATACTCCAGTAAATTTGGTATCAGTATATCCCTGGATATATTTTACCTTCATCATTTAACATTTACTCCCATTTTTGGTAATTTGGCTACTGCAGCAAACAACATCAACAAATAGAGGTATTTATATTGCCAAATAGGTAACAAAATTTTGCATATAATTATAATAATAATGATGTTAATCAGTTAATTTTTTAAAAATTTCATGTCTGTTGAAAGAGTAAGGTTAGTGCTACCTTTTGATGAAATTTGGAGTAGTTAACTTTAAAATTAAAGCAGATACTAAAAAATTAGTGAAAAGTAGTCATTTTCCACAAAAAATAGAGGTTGCCATAGAAACGGGCGTGTTAACATACCAAAAAACGCTTTTCGGACTCCACAACCTATTTTTCTGTAAAGAGGAGACATGTGCGCACATTTTGATGTAGGTTGTGTTTTGTTATACCTTTGGTTGGGGTTGCACCTATTTTTAGGGCACTTTTGAAGCCTTTGCCGCTAGCCTATGAATCCCTACTCATTTATACAGTGATAAATGAGAAAGTTTTCAGCATATATATATATATATATATATATATATATATATATATTTAAATAAACACAACTGAACAAAAAATGAAAATCGAGAATGCAGAGCCCCCAAGGCCCGTTAATCACTTTTTAAAGCCATTCAACAAGTAATATGTCAATCAATTTTCAGCACTGACAATTTTGGAGAAGCCAAAAAAAAAAAAAAAAAGTGAAAGCAAACACAAATGAAAAAACTGTAGCGCGTCCTGCTAAACAAATTAAGATTTAAGAGTACTCAGAGTTGTCCCTAAGGAAATCACGAAGGAATTGCCCAGCGGTTCTGAAGATTTAAGAAAAAACGTTGCTAATAAATGAAAACAAAAGGACCATGATGGTCCTGTGCTCTGCTGACGACGACGACGACGACGATGATTTATGACCTTGGGCATGATCGTAAGGTCACGCATATGCTGGCCAAGTCCCGACTAGACACATGACTATGTGTAACATCAAGTCCTAGCTAAAATAAATATCAGGTTATAAACGGAACAAATTGATGAAAAAAACTGTAACCTAGGTAATTGGGTCACTATATTACTCATAAACCAAATTACTCTGGCCCACAGAATCGACCACCACCATGCTCAATATCAAAGTCCCAGCTTATACATGCAGTTCTTAAGTTATCAAGTGAGCAGGTCAACTGAAAATTCATATAAATTCCGTATCTCAGGTAATATTCTTAAAATGAGTCTGTTCACCAAAAACTACAATGAAACATGCTTTGAGAGACCACCCCTATGGCGGACCAAATAGGGATCATATAAGGCAGGTGGTCTCTCAAAAGAGGTGAGATAACCACATTGGGAACAATGAAGGAAAAAGTGGGCATTAGAATAGCCATATTTGGGTGATATCCTGGATGCCTATGGCAGATAAATCTGTATTTGATGACACTTGGCATGTCGATAGATCAATGTTTTCCATTCGTTTTTGAAAACAATGTGTTTAAACCAATGCTATATATTAGTACCCTTTAACCCTGGCATGGAGGTCAAGGTCACAATGTACTGTCGATGTGGCAGCTTGACCTCCAGTATGACATTTTCACGACAATCGAGGTCAAGATTGAAATGCACAAATGAAAGCCCATGGGCACTTTCCTATTCTGCTTGATAGTAACTTAGATTCTAAGTTCCCCAGCATATAAGCCAATATATCAGGATGCCTCCTGTCGGACCTTTCAGTATCAGCCAAGGACAAGATTAACTACACCAATTCAAAGCTTATACGGGTCTCAGATCCGCCGTTACCGAGAAAAAAGCCATTATAATCAGTTTGACATTCACTTTAACCTTTCAAGGTCACCCGGGATCAAAATTAACCGTGCCATAGCCCGTAGGTACTATCCTATAAATTTTTGGTCCAGACATATTTTATTCAAATACAATTGGCCAACAAGCTCACCAGCCTCTGTTAGAGCCTCTTGTAATTTAAGTTTAATAGTTGCCAAGGATATAGGATCCACAGTTGAAGACATAAGCCAATGTGTAAAATTTGTTGAGTCAGCAGAGAAATGAAAAGAACGTTAAAATTGATTAAAAAAAAAATTCACCAGAGCGTGACCATTTTAATATGTTTGACATAGACCCACCAAAGGTGCATCCCAATGAAACTGGTCAATAATCTTGGAGAAGGTGTAGAAAATGTAAATTAAAATAGCAATATCCATTCACTCTCATAGTGATCAATAGGAATACATGCATTAACAGAAAAATACCAATATATATATATACACTGAGAAGTACTTTTTGAATAGCATTGTTAAATCATACATCATTGAAAATTTATCAAACGCAATTCGTTCTCTTGATAATACCTTTTTTCAATTTAGGCCATTTATATGTCAAGAAACCAACGTTATCCCCCATGGGCAGTAATTTACTTACTGAATATCGTTGGACTGGATGACTGAATCAGCAGAGCGGTTCTTCGGGGGGGGGGCAGTGACATATATACATATATGTACAATAGATGGCAATGCAATTATGCGCATAAATTCCCCTTAAAACGCAATGAAATATATAAGAATCCATAGAGGTAAATAAAACTGTAGCTATACCGGGAGAAAGACACCAATATCACCAACGGATTATTGAAAATAATGCCTCACTGCCGAAAGAAAATCCTGTAGCTTATAACCTCAGCTGACTGACAAGTCTTAGAACCATAATGCAACCGTCTAGCCAACCAATTAAAGAAAAGGCCTTGAATTGTTTGTATCTTCGGCCGCACACTGCGTGTTTGCTAGGGTGAGTTGTGATCTTTTGAACATGTACTTTTACCAAAAGGCCTAGCCTACAATTGTTTCGTGCATACAGGCTCAAGGAAATGAAATGTTATTCATTGGCACAAAAAGTTTGCAGCTCCTTATATTTACAAGTTTTTAGCTTTATACCTGCATCATTTACCAGTTGCAGCATTATCTGTGCAACATTTACGGCTGGAAAAGGCCGAAAAATGGGTGAATTAAACAACAGTTGAATCATGAAGTCAATTGCTTTGAGAGAACATATCCAAATAATGGCAACTTGCCTTGCTCCGTGTCGCTGTTGATGCTGGCCAAGTCGTACCATTTACCGCGGTCTCTACACGCCTTAACCGCCTTATCAAAGTCGAGTCTCCCCGTCAGGTTTGATCCAAACACTCCGAAACATTTGTTTCCTTGACGCAACAGAATGTCATGAAACGGACAAGAATAATTATTTTGTTTCTAAATTAAATAACAGTACAGTACAAGACAAACATTTCACTATTATAAGTAGCTCTGACTTGAATGGGCACACAGACCCCATTTTCTCTGTTTGAAAAATGTAAAATTCGTTAAGATAAATATGTATTCTGCAGCTATATTTGTTTATAAAACTGTACATTTACTCATGCCTGATGTTTCCACAGTTTATTCCTATTTTCGTCTGCAGTTCATCGTTACGTTAACAAATAATAACTCAGTCTGCATGTGCCTGCTGGCAAGAACAATTTATGCAACTTTTTAACTAAATACCAAGGACCACAAATTTAGAACAATATTAAATTGATATAAGGTTTCTCATTATCTTATCATGACCATATCAACATCCAAATTAAAGCATTACTTGTTTTCAATACACCATATATTTTATTACATTACATAGTCTTTGCTTCTTGCCTGTTACCTTGTGCTTTCTGTTTTAGTTTATATGTTTTTTGTGAGAAATGAAATAAGCCCATCTAGATTTCCATTTCTCTTCTTTTAATGTATTAATAGATTACGATGTTCTCTCAGCAATAAACTTCAAATAAAACTTCAAAAACATAATATATGCCAAGTTCAAATAACTAATGCGTTAAATGCACAATTTGTGTTTTTCTCTTCCTAGCACACACTGTCAGAATTTTTGTCCTGTATTACGGGATGTTGAGCTGTGGTGAAATTGTGTCTGTTCCTTTGAAGATTCTATTTAATAGGTCAGAGGATCATTTTAAAGCACTGTCGCCCTTTACATGATGACACCTGTCCCAAGTAAGTGCAGTACCAAATTCCTTCTCAGTTGTATTATTCATGGGGCGGGACTCTGTTTGCCGTGTTGTGTCATTCAAACCAGGACACTTATCACCTATTCTTGGTACTTTTGGCGTCTGTAGTCGGAACATTTATCACTGTTTTACGGGTACTGGTCACTCTGTCTTAATTTGATTATAATCTAGGAACAAAGGTCGCACAGTTAAACACTTTGCCCTTTTGTAACGAACTATGGTCACAAATTTAATGTATTTACATCAGAAAACAAAAAATTGAATCCAGGTTTCTTCAAGGTTCTTTGAAAAAGAGGATGGCACTTGGTACGATTGCTGTATAAACATAGGACACCAAACACGCAGAAAGTGGAAGAAAACAAATCAATAGTTTGTTAGCTTTCCAAAAATGTATAGTGTGTGGCAGTTTTTATGTATATTGATTGTTTTGTGAGAGAATCTTTACAAGCCCCCTAAAATAGCACTGAACATTCAAGTCAACTGACTCACAAGTCAACTAAGCTAAACATTATTGCAAAAGCACAACAAAATGTTGAAGTACCTGTTGTTCAAATTAAAAAACCGGTGCCCATGTGTAATTTTGAAACGATTCGCCGCGCAGTTTCGGACATGAGTTTTCCAGATTTTTTCAACAACCGCGCGCCCACACCCCATTTCAAATCTAATTATTAAATCCTTTGACTTCCATCGTTGCGTATCAGAAAGATACGGGCCATGGTGATTGAGGCACACTTACGTGATGTGCTGATGACAGGTCACGCAAAGTGCTTAGATATACAGGTATACTGTAACCATGTTTAACTGAGGAGTTACTGCCACAACGTATGTAATTTTACCAGTCACTGGAATGACAATATTTGCGCTTGCGTGTCGTGTAGATGGCTGCTGTGGTATTTCTTGTAGGGAACTGTCTCTGTAAGATCCTTTGTAATATTGCGCCATAACTGACGCACATTACGCATTGACTTTAAAAACACGCCTTTAAAACTGCATTATATGAATCAAGTTTATGTATGGCTTCATTTTGTGGATCATATCTTTGTGTTACACCATAAGACAATTTTTCCAAAAAAAATTCTTTGAAGCTAAGGATTATCGTTTATTAACCGAGATGAAACGAATCTTACTTCCACTTAAAGCAGACGACATTGCCGTCGATTGATAATGCCGGAAAGTGTTCACGCAAGGCACACCTACCTACTCCATAAAACCCCTTTGGACAGAAACCCGGCATTGGTTTAGGGATGGGGGTTGTTTTGGGGGTCACCGTGCCATTAGCCTTCTTACAGATATAGCCACACTTGTCCCCACAGTTGTCGTCATTCCAGAAACCTGGTGTACAAAGACACATTACAGGCCAGTAGTCTTGATATTTCTATATTTACATCAGATAATTATCATTCCAGAAACCTAGTGTGCAAAGTCATATGACAGGCCAGCAGTCTTGATGCTTCTCTGGTTATACATTATCGTTCCAAAGGCCTGCACTATACATACCTGGCATAATCTAAGAAGCCAGCATCAATACAGGCACGAACAATGGGGGTCTGTTAAATGCATGAACATTACATTGGCTAACTCAAGTTTGTTTTCTTAACCGACAATTTCATATCAACACAGTTAAATTATTTCAGATAACACTGTGAAAATTGCAGGCAAAAGCAGTACAACTCATACTATAAGCATGTAGCATGACTGGAATACAAAATCCAGAACATTTCATAAGCACCATGTGCCATGACCGGGTGCCGAGTAGGAACAACTGGTTGCAGCAGCTTACCCAGGGTGAGAATGTTCATTTGTTTATTGGACCTCAAAGTAATGGATGATATCATGACTGCGTCGTAAGAACACTTTCGAGCCTCGAATGTTTAAGTTTAGCATATTTATATGTGTGACTCACGTGTTGTCTTGCAAAGTTCACTGACTCACCATTAAAGGCGTACAGGTTTACACAAAGTTGTCCATAATGGTGATCATTGGGTTCGCCACGATTCCAGTTCGGGAAGTCAAACGGAGTTCTGTCTGTCCATCTACGGGAGACAAACTAATAGATGTACTCGAAAAGAAACCAACCATATTTGTACAAAAAATTGGCAAGCATACTTGTACTCAGAAGCAAGTCAATAATATTTGTACTTGTAAGGAGACAAACTAGTATTTGCACTCAGTAAGAAGTCAATATTTCTATTTGTAGAGAGGCAAACTTATGCTTGTTCTCAGAAAGAAGCCAATTATATTTGCACTTATAAGTAGACAAACATATCTGTGCTCGAAAGAAAGCCAATTATATTTGTACTTATAAGTAGACAAACATATTTGTACTGAGAAGAAAGGCAAGTATATTTGTACTGATAAGTAGGCAAACATACTTGTACTCAGAAGGAAGTCAATATTTATATTTATAATGAGAAAGATATACATTTGTACTCAGAAGAAAGTCAATTATATTTCTACTTGCAGGGAGGCAAAACAGTATTTGTACTCAGAAGGAATTATATTTGTACTAATAAGTTGGTTAACATACTTGTAGAGAAAACGATGTCAATAACATTTGTACCTGTAAGGGGACATACTAACATGTGTACTCATGAGGAAGTTTATTTCTACTTGTAAAAGAAAGCCAATTGCATTTGTACTTGAAATTAGACAAACATACTTGTACTCAAAGCTAAGCCAGTTATATTGGTAGTTACAAGTAGGAAACCATAATTGTACTCAGAAGGAAGTCAATAATATTTGTACGTATAAGGAAACAAACTAATGTTGGCACTCAACAGGAAGATAATATTCCTACTTGTAGGGTGGCAAACTTCTGCTTGTACTCAGAGGAAAACCAATTATATCCGTACTTGTAAGGAGGAAAACGTATATGTGTGCTCAAGAGGAAAGCAATCGTATTTGTACGTGTAAGGAGGTAAACATGTGTTGGTGTGGAAGAGGAAGAGACTATTTGCACTAAGAAGAAGGTACACAAACATTTGTACGAGCTAAGAGATAAACTTATATTTGTACACATATTGATATAAATTGATACTTATACTCACAAGGAGGTTGAGTTACATTTATTTATTCTAGATATATTCTTAACTGTATGTTATTCTAGATTATCAGATCACCACACTATGACTCAAAAAGTTAATGACTTGATAATTACCGTCACGAAGGTTCCATTTTAAATGTGTCAAAATACGAAATTATCCAAAGACATGATTTTTGATACATTTTTTTCACATCAAAAACTGTATCTCCTATACCATGCTACAACAGAAACTACTAAGATATTCTGACAAAACTGGTTCTCAATCTGCCTCCCAAACAAACTTGGTAGGGAAAATATTAACCTCAACGTGCGTTAAACGATATAAAAATTAATACACGAATTGTAAGTAAAATGTTCAGAAGCACTTGGATGTAAATGGGACTCTGGTTCCTCCACAGGAACATCCCTGATCAGAAATTACGGAAACTGTAGTCAATCTGTCTTGAGATATTGCAGGTACGTCGTGCCAGGGGCGCCAAGGGATGGCCACCGCATAAATACTTTGAAATACTGATTTAAGTGTATTTTATGTCACAAAGTGGAACAGGGATCACAAAACATGCCGAGGGTCTCTCTCTACACACATATATCAACTGCATTTCATACATACACAAAAAGTTTTTCATCGCTCTTTAAACTGCTGATTGGAAATCCAAAAGTGATGAAAAAACTCTGGTTTTTCTGTAGGCATCTGATGTGTTTTAAGTTAATCTCAACGAAAAAAACACAAAAACAATGAAGTTGCAGTCAATATATATTTGTTTAAGATATCTCAGGAACGTCGTCATTGTGATCGGATGGGCAGATGTAATGACGACGTACGGTAATATACCATCCAGTATTTTATGTGTCGCAGGTAAAAAAAAAAATTAAAAACATCCCTTCCTCTGACATCCTAACCACTCCCCAAGAAAAAAGGTAAATACACAGAATAATTGACAAAACAGATTTTTATATGAGTCAGAGAGTGATGTTTTTCATATGATTGAGGTGATCAAGTATTTTCCGCATGAAATCTATTCTTTTGTGGCAGCAATAAGTACGGAAGCCTTTTAGGACCACACACAAAAAACCCCTCAAAATTTCGAGTTTTTTTTTCTCAAAAAATCGACTTTTAAATCTCGGTTTACATGATTTGAATATGCTAATTTTGGGATTTTTCTCGAAATGTCGCCTTATTTTCCTCAAATTTTTTTTTCGCCTGTAAATATCGACTTTAAAAGGTCGAAATTTCGAGGAAAAAATCACGAAATTTGGAGCAAAATGCCGAAATTACGAAATTTAAAACTCGAAATTCGGAAAACACTTCTAAATCAGAAGTCTCATTTTAATTTGTGTGTGGTCCTTTAAGGCTTCCATAAATAATAACATGACCCTGTGTAAAATAATTACTCAACCAAAAAGACATCTCTTACTTGTATTGGTCTCTGTCCAGATAGTGCAAACCTATCCAAAATATGTTTTTATTTGTCCTGCTTACCTGCAAAATATAAAAAGTCTTTAAAAATTCATATCTAACCTGAGTTTCAAACAGCTTACAGGTAGACTAAAGTACCAGTGTCTTTGCACTTTCTATAGAACACTATCAAAAACCAAAGGGAGCTGAGAAACTTGACCATAACCAAATCATAATTATATTACCTCTGTTGTCATGACAAACCCAGAGCGTTACCTTTTATGTAGTTGCTTTACTGTATAAGAGCTAAACATCCGAGTGTTGCATGGCGGGCTATTCACTGGGATCAACAGAAACTAAAGGGTGCACATTCCAGACTGTGTTATTCTTATACAGTTACTGACACCGGCGCTTGCACAATAATATCAGAAGTGGTAAGTCCAAGGGGCCCAATCGTTGTGTACTAACAATATAATAACCACTAACCACTTTTATACGGAAAGATAATCGACACACAAAACAGAAAAACAAAGTATATGAGTAAATGAATGAAAAGATTACTTCTCTGATGAGTAGATCATTTGTGTCTCTATCATGGATACTGGCCAGATCACCCCCACGTCTTTGACAGTCGTATAAAGCACCATACCAGTCATAATCCTTGTCGGAAACGACGTAGTAACAGAAACCTTTGAAATACTTCCAGTCGGCATCAAGACCACAGTGTTCATCTTAAAGTAAATTATAGGAAAAGGGTATACAAACTACCCTGAAAATCCAAGCAGCATTTTCTCATATCCGACATGCTGTCATTTTGCTTGGTGTTATGCCGCCATATTGCTTTCATCAGAATTTTCTGATTGGATATCAGAATACCAAGGCCCTACTGCAGCACAGCAAATTCATGAAAGGCTTATGCTGAAAGTGCCGCTTAGTTGATCTGGAGACTCGCATGAAGGTCACCATTCGACCATAATCATACAAGCCACAAAGAAGTTACAGTAAACAAATTGAGAATGGACCAATCTTTGTCACATAACCAATGTCTTTAATTTCACAAATAATGTGGCTACCTGATGAAAAATGCACGGAAACCAAATTATAAAAGTGTTTAGCTTATGTGTAGTGAGAGCATCATTCGTTTGGATGACAGGCATAGCAGTCACGCATTTGACAGATAATATCACAACGGTATAAGCATTGTTTACAGTATGAAAAGAAACCTCTAGAACTGTGTGTTTTTATTTTATGTTTTATATGACATGGCAATTCATCGGATGCAATACTAATTCATGCCGAATACACAACGTAGCAAAACTATGATTGATTCTGTACAAACCATTAATGTTTTTTTCTGGTATTATGGTTAGATGTATCATTAGCTGGTACTATTGGCAGATAATCGCAATGAGGACGAAGTTGATCATTTACCAATTTGTGATAGAATTTTAACAGCTGTCGTTTATAAAAGTCCTCCAGTTTTAATAACGTCGTGTGTTTAAAAATTGGCTCAGCATGTGTGTAATATGTACTTTTATGTATTGTTCTTACAACCTTTTCGGAACCGAGAAAAGTCTACTCAGTTGGTGGCGCCAAGCTAAGAAGCAATAGTTTAGAAGTGGCATTATCTGTGTTTTGTACATGATTAGAAGCGCAATTCTTGAGAAGGCACATTTTTCAATTTATTATATCTGTAACCTGTGAAATTGTAGATACTAATATTTGACGTGTTTGTTTCAACTCATATCTGTGTCCAGAACAAGGCTATGGAAGTTGAACTCTTGTACACGGTCTCAATTTATATTTCTACTTTGTTTTAATAATTCATGAAATAGCAGAAATTTCAGGATTGTTTATCAATGTTTAACCAAGTGTTTATTTTGTCTCGCTCTAAGTTTATATAATGTTAGAAATATTACCACGATGTGGCATTCCAGAAAGACAAAGAGTACCTAATAGTGTCGTACCATCAGCATAAATAATGAATTTGAAAAAGGAAGGTTTTTTTCAAAATATGTTGGATAACCTTTTCTATAGATTGGTAGGACTTGAGCAATTTTCAAAATATCAGGGATAATTCCAGTATCCAGTGTTTGATATATATTTATAGTTAATGCCTTAGATAGACCATTTTTGCATATTTCAAACAATGTGTACTTAGTCTATCACGGCCATAACTGTTTCTGGCTTTCTAAGAATCAATTATTTTCATCACATTTTCTTCAGTAATATTACTAAATTTAAATCAATGATTGTTAGTTTTTTTAGAGGGTCTTTGAAAGACTTTGTATTGAAAACACTTATTTTGGATGCAAGTTTAGGTCTCATACTGGTAAAATAATTATAAAATTCATTTACAATATCACCTTTATCACTATAGTGCCTCCACTCAAGCTGGACGCAACTGGAAAATATCTCTTCTTCTTCAGCCTTTTTATCCAATTATGAACACTCTTTATTGTTATCCATGGGTTTTTAATATCATATTTATATTACTTAAAGACCACGTGGAATAATTTTGTTTGGCAATAGCTATTGTAAGCTTCAATAGTATGGTAAATGTGTATATTTATGTTGTCATAGAATACTTACATATTATATACATACTTTGTAATTCATTGCCCTACAAATCGTGCAATCCTGGTGAAATTATTAAGTTTAAGATAGAGCTTTCCTCAAATTGGTTCAAAACGTTGGTGCTACTAGTATATTACAATTGCCCCAGTTCCTTCGAGAAAGAAGTGCCAATTTCCGCAACGATATCTCTTGTCTGGTGGACGCGAGGTGATACTTTGCTTAGGATACTTTGTTGAAGGAGTGAACGGAGCATGTCAGATACAATATCTTTTTTTTAGGGGGGGGGGCATCAATTGCTTTCTGCATCACGTGGCATTTTTCAGGAATGAATCAGATTTTGATTATCCGCCTGCACCAGGTAGATACCAGGGGTATGGTTGAGACAGGTTATCCATTGGGACTATATGTGGACATTGACCATTTGATACATTGTAATAATGAAGCCCTTACCAGGACGTGGCGTCACTGGAGGTCTCGTGGGCGGCTTGTATGGGTCACCTGAAAAAAGATTCGAATTTGTAATAATATCTTTGAATAAAAATGGAAGCAACAGCTCTTTTTTACACGTGTGCATTTTCCTTCCTTTTTTTTTATATAATTAATTTAGTATCTTCAAATTTTTCTTTCGACAAAGTATAAAGGTATACGAGATAGACACCTTTTTTATTCTCTATTACCAAATGATAATGATAATATTAATAATAATAATAAAAATACAGTCGCTGGAACATTTTTATCATTCAAATAAAAGTATAATTTTTTATTCAATCATATAAAATTGTCTCCAATATGTATGATGAATAAAATTGCTTCCATGATATTTTATGTTCCCTATGCTTTCTCACAATTCTAAACCAGAAGGGATACCTTTCTTAAGCTTGCAGAGCCAATTCTTTGCCAGCTCACAATGAGCAAGCTTCCACCGTCCGTAGTAATCCATCTGCACGCAGTTTTCTTGTTTTCTGTGGTTGTCAGGCTGCCCTTCATCCCAGTAGTTGAACTCAAAACCGCTGCCATCTGACCACTCAAAACCTGTAAACAGGGTAGACAAACAATCCATCAAACAGGAAATTATAACTGAGGACAGATTGTACGGTCTTTATATGATGTGGAACAAAGGCCAAAAAGGCCCTTTTTTTTAACCTTTTTATGTATCTTGTCCAGAATGTACAGTAACTGTAAGTACACCACTTCAGATCCCACACTTGAGGTCTAAAAGTGCCACCAATATTTTGGTCCTTTATTCCAACGCCATTCAATGACAGAGAGAGAGAGAGAGAGAGAGAGAGAGAGAGAGAGAGAGAGAGAGAGAGAGAGAGAGAGAGAGAGAGAGAGAGAGAGAGAGAGAGAGAGAGAGAGAGAGAGAGAGAGAGAGAGAGAGAGAGAGAGAGAGAGAGAGAGAGAGAGAGAGAGAGAGAGAGAGAGAGAGAGAGAGAGAGAGAGAGAGACGTACGCCATATACAATAAGCAATACACTTTAAATATGACTTTTTCACATTTAGTACGAATGTTATTGCCACTTTGCAATTTAGCCGTTATCTGCCATAGACGCGTGATTATTAAGTATTTCATGCGATAGTTGGTTTGCCGCGGCTGTAATAAGATTTATAATTCCAAAAGCGTCGTCACAATCAATATCTATGGTGGAGAAAGTAACTCACGATCGCTAGCTCCTCTCTTAGAAAGTCCAAGCCAAACTGTCTGATCCCTGAAAATGAATGTTACAAAGTGTGCTGCTTAAAACTCGGGAATCAAGCCATAATAAAATAAACAGAAATTAAATTAGCCGGCTAAAAAGACGATAAAAATAAATAAAACATGCAAAATTTAGCAAGCGTTTCTGACATAAAATTAGAGATTATATTTTGATCGACACAAATGGTTTATCAAACTCTTTCACCGCCAACTTCACCCTTTGTGGATGTATTTTGAATTACCATACGGATACTAATTTCATATCCCTTGTACACCGATCTCTCATTAAAGACCTGCCAGCAAATGCGCCGGACGCAGGCAGTAGAGAGCTCTCTACTGTTGAAACCTGGTATGAAGGAGGTGAGAACAAAATTCAAGGGTATGTTTATAAGCGTTAAAAAGACGCTGTCCAAGATGAACGATTGGACAAATGTTCAAATCTGAACAGCTTCAGTGAGGTTTGTGAAAGAGAAGTTGAAGGTTTGTTCGAAATTAGGAAATCGTTCGTACGACGATAAGAGACGCCTTGCAAACGTATTTTGGTCACCGTTGTGAATGCTGGCAAGATGTGCACCCATCGACCTACAATAGTCCACTGCGTCTCCCCAGTACTTCAAGCTGGCCTTGTTATTGCTGTCCCCAAACACCTATAACGGAACAACATTATTGATCCGCATACAAAGAATTTGCTGAACTTAAAATACAGTTTAATCTATGCTTTTGGAAGCTGCAAGAAGACGTCCTTGAATTGAGTTTTGGATTTTAGATGTTTAACATGGAAAAAGGCAAACATTAGTAAATTCGCCATGGCATTGTTAGAGAACATTTATCAGACTCGTGTTAACTGCTTGCCCAAAACATTTTTTTCTCATTGAAAGACGTTACCTAAACCAAAAAATATATATGTATACGACTTATAAATAGACTAGCACGTCATTAGAGAAAGTAACCCAGTAAGTGTAATTCTCTTTGACTAATCTTAACCTCGGGTAAACCTGGTTTGGTCACAGTAAAGATTAAAAGCATCAGCCGTGGATTAAAAGAAGATGAAAGAATCCCAAACCAGCCAAAAACCCAACCACACGAAAACAAACAAACAAGCACACCTTATAACAATAGCCTTTGTTGTCCCACCAGCTTCTTGGACAGATTGGAGGTGGTGTTGGGGCAGGTGTAGAAAATCCTATTTTCCAAGTCCGGCACACGAAGGGCTTCCTCTCCGCGCACTCAGCCGTTTTCCAAAGTCCGTGGTTCAGGCCAGTCCCTATGCCGGCACACTTCTCTCTTTCTTTCCCTACAAAAACAGTTAGACATCAGAACAAAAAGGTGTGTCAGGAGTCAATACCTAGTACCCAGAATCAGTTTATTAAATAAACATATCCATTAGATGTTTGCACAGTAGAAAAGAAACTAAAAAACAAAATTAAAAATCCAGGATGACAATAAAGTATTACAATTAATAAGCTTATACCTTACTGGTTTGCACACACACACACACACAAACACACACACACACACGCACGCACGCACGCACGCACACACGCACGCACGCACGCACGCACGCACACACACACACACACACACACACAGAGTTACGCCTGGCTAAAAGTTAACAGCCAAACGCCTTTTTTGCGTTTTGCTAGTGTTTGGCTTGTGGTGCATATTTGTCCAGAATGCCTGTGCCATAGGTATCAACCAAACTGTTAAGATATGTTGATAGATATGATTCTAATGGGGATATCAATACCACTGCGATAAAGTGCCCATATGGAGTGTGCAGCGTTTTTGTGATGTACAGTTACGCCCGGCTAAAAGTTAAGAGCCAAACGCTTTTTTCGCGTTTTGCTGGTGTTTGGCTTATGTTTGGAAACGTTTAAAAACGTTTGGAATGTGTTTGGAATGTGTTTGGAATGTGTTTGGAAAGCGTTTGGAAAGCGTTTGGGAAAAATTTCAAACACTTTTACAAAACGTTCGAACACTTTCACAAAGCTACCGAACACTTCTCCAAACGCGTTCAAACACTTTCCAAACGCGTTTGGAGAAGTACCCGAACGATTTCAAACACTTTCAAAACGCATTCAAACACTATACATTCAAACACTTCCATTTAAATGATGAAGAATCTCCAAACGTATTTTCAACAGGTCCAGCAAGATATGATGTACCTACATGTAAATATGCACTTATCCAGCATTATAGGTTCTATATATTTATATAAAACACGATCCAAATATGTTTACCCAAGTGTCTATTTCAACTAAAATTAATTAAAGATTTAATTCTTCATTTAAGATGTCATGAATACTTCATCTTTCAAAAACTGTTTCGGAGTAAATCCTTAGGCAATATCATGATCAGATCATGATTCATGATCTGATCATGATATTGCCTATAAATTTACTCCAAAATAGTTCCTAATTTTCAATTAAAATATATATAATTACTCCAAGGACCAATGGAGTATCACCTGGCTTACTTCACTGGAGCTAATTTTATTGCTTGGCTTAGTAAGCCAAACAATACTTAAATTGAGCTGCTTCTGTATTTCCATTCGAAATTTTAAAAGTTAGCCTTTTTTTTTTGAACTTCACTTTCAGAAAAAGTATGATAGCGACTGGGTATACTTGCTACTGAAAGATCTGTAACTTTATAATAAATGAAGTGTTAAACCTGTTAATGTATGCATATTATTTGTTTTCTTCTACCTATACTTATTATCTTCTTTAATTAGGTATGACCATGTCATAATATTGTAAATTACCAGTGACAATATAAATATTGGCAGGTAAAGGTGACAAACACATATTTCCAGGAATTATTTGTCACCACTCATTTTTTCTTTTCTTCATTTCATGTTAATTTGAATCAAATATAAAGCGGAATTTGATTTGTGGAGCCCAGATTAGTGAAGTTTGTATCCCTGAAAATTTCAACTTTATTGTGAAATATACATAGTAGAGCTTTCTGGCTTATCCATAAATGAAGGCATGCACATGTTGTTGGGATTTTTAGGTGCTGATAAGCTTTTCAGACACTTGTTAAAAATATTCCTGTCATTAGAATTAGATTACCAAGTGTACATGTACATGTATCAGATACGTATGGCGCAATGTGTAAAGTGTTTGAAAGCCTTTGGAAAAGTGTTTGAAAACGTTCGGCTTTCACCAAACGCGTTCGGCAAAGTGTTTGAAAGCGTTTGGAAAAATGTATAAAAGCGTTTGGAAAAGTGTTTGAAAGCGTTTGGCAAAGTGTTTGTAAAGCGTTTGGAAAGTGTTTGCAAAGTGTTTGCTACGCGTTTGCAAAACGTTTGACTTTCACTGAAAGTGTTTGGAAAACGTTTGGGAAACGTTGGTGCCTTTGGCGTTTGTTAACTTAAACGCGAGCGTAACTGTATATATATACATATAAGTTTGGAATAAAACAGATTTCTAGTTAATTTCCAATAAAGAAATGTTCAGCAAACGTAACTACTCATTGGAGACTGTAAGTGTGGAATTTATCCCGAATCGTAGTTGGCAATGATTTTATGGCTTCTGGCAAATGTTTTCTGAGACAAGCTTTAGCGAAGTCATGAGAATACCAATGTACAAATAAATATTCAGATGGCCTTGTGCTACATATATCGGTATTTGAATGCAAAGGCAATCTGAGTACTCACAGGAAAAGTCTGATTTAAGTATTCGATTTAAAACTTGATTTTAGGAATAGTAAAATACGTCCAATTCTTAACAACCCTAACCTTTTGAAACAGTGGATCTGTGTGTGGGTTATATTTCCCAAAAGTTATTCTTCTAATAATTTTTTTGTTTTCATTGTTTTCCAACTACAGCACTAGTACCTGCCCGCCAGATTACGGTTATTTATATGGGACAGAATAACAGAATTATATATTTTTAGTTTTGGACCAACAGGTAACATTCTTCTTAGTTTCAAAGTATCCGGAGACTTTGGGATCTTACTTCTGTTTTTGTTTTATATGGGATTTTCCAATTTAAATGTGTATTGCCTACTTTAAAACAAAATACAGCTATTTGCATGTCCGATTTGGATATTTTTATTCAGATCCTGAGAGTTCATAACTTCCTTTTGAATTAGTGGAAACACGAATTTTGTTTTGTTTACAGGAAACGACAGACAATTTATTAACAGCTGGCCAGTGGTTTTCTTTAGCTCAGTTTTAATAGTACTATTAGTATTGTTATCATTTACGTAATTGTTGCAGTTGATTAGACTGACGGGTTAGCTGGAGTCATTGGCATACATAATTAGGTTAAAACGTAAGGTAGCGCATGCAGTATAATTCATTTATATCAGAACTAATAAAATTGTCTGAAATCGAGCATTATGGAACTCCAATTATGAGTAATAAATTTGAATCAACTGCATCACAGTCAACGTATTGTTTACGGTTAAATAGCTTTCTGATGGTATGTCGACAGCATAGGATTTAATACAGAACAGAAATCCAAGCACCTGAAAAAATACCTAAGACAGTGTGGCAGATTAAACTATTCCATGCCCATCGTAAGCATGCTTTGTTTTCATTTGTATTCTTATTTGTGATTTTTGTTTGTTTCTTTATGTCAAAAGGTCAAACGTTTAAAAATGCATACTTTTTTTCAGGACTTCTGCTCATGGACACAGTCGTACAACATACAGAAATGAAACGAGACTTCCGGATAATGACAAGTTTACCATTGGTGCGAGTGTGATATTTTAAATATATACAATGACTGGGCTCAATTAAAACAACATATGCCGTGTAGCCTGCCGTTATGAAGAACATCTCTTGTTATTGTGCTTCTTACATTTTTTTAACGAAGAAAGAACAAGTAACAGTAAATTCGTGAATCAAGAATCTGCTGATACAAATCCTTCCTCTAACTTAACACCAGATGCTTTATCACACTTGGATCTTCCATATCATTTTTGTGATAATAAGCTAGCAAAGATGCCATTAGGAACTATTTCTAATTGCGGATGTACCCATGAGTAGTAGTTTCCTGCTTGTACGCACGAGCGATTGCATCAAGACGCGCAGCTTTGCCTGACCGTTTACCACTGATTACAGCAGCGGCCTCGGAAACGGCTACAGAAGGCAAGGAAAGGAATCTTAGCAGATACCACTCCGCTTGTCCTCGCCGATAAATTGTTTCTGGTCACCAAAGATAGTACTGTTTAAAAGGGATTTCAAATTAACAGCCGATTTATAAGGCTAAACAGTAGATTCTTAAGCAATAAACTATAAAAACATTGCCTAGCATCTGATGCTAAGATTATTACAACTGTGACTATTACCTTTACTATTATTATAGAAGACGATGAATCCCCCGCTCGAAGTGAGGTATCCCGTCATTTACACAATTAGTGTCCAACCTGCTCGCATACCGCCCAAGTGCACATCTTGTATTGGGTTCTCTCCCTAATTTCTCGTTACGCACGTGCATTCCACTTTAATTAAAAAATGGTCTTCAAAAAGGGAAAGACACAGATTTTTTACGGTTGAAGACACTGTTTTTTGGAAGTGCGAATAATTACGATTAAAGGACTGTATGTCACATTTTGATAGGGTTACCTTTCCATGTGTTAAAGGCCTGTTTTCATAGTCATAAGATCGAAGCTTAATGGTCGAATATATTCATCAGTTTTGAACTAGTACTTTCAGCACAAAAGGGGGGGGGGTGGTAAATGGAGCTGTACAATTCTACAGATAATAGAAAATGATGGTCATTTGTAATCCATATTTAGTGGTTATATGGTATTCTTTCTTGGAAGATCTTCATTTCTAAGTACTAAGTTGGGGGGGGGGGTCGTGAAATTTTTAGTACACTAAGTACTAATTTAAAAATTATGATAATCTTGAACCATCCTTACCACATTTTCTCCCAACAATCACAGAAAACACAACAAGTTACCACCATTTAAATCTGGCTCCTGAGAAAATTGCAGCAATTGTCAGTCTGCATGCTGTTATGAAGCAATTGAGACGAGATATGTTTTCAATCATTTAGGCAGCACCAGAAGTGTACAACCGACTTGCAGACGTGAAAGTGTGAATCTTGTTCCGGTTTCCCACTAAATTATCCTTAAGTCCACAATACACGTTGCTTTCAATTTGGCCAACGAAAAACAAAAATTTGGTTTGACACCTTGACACAATTAATGTGGTGTTCCTTATTGTTGTTAATGTTGGTATCATCATCATCAAATTATATGGGCATTTCAAACCTGTAAAATCTCGATCCCATGAGGAAAATTGAAACTTTGCTCCACTCGACCAACGCCATTTTCCAGCACCATCTCCTCTGTTGGTAGCTCCAATCCAAAAGTGGCCATATTCCTTGTCATTGAAGAGTTTGGATGTTATAAACGCCTGTTCAAATCTACATCAAAGTTCGAAAATTTACAAGGATAATATTCGTACGCAAATCAATCTCACAGGCTTAAAAATATTTGGTTTGACATTAAATCACAAGTTGAAACAAAGTTACGGCATTTAGCCACGACACAAATGTAGCCACTCTGACACCAACAGTAAATACTAAGCAAACGCATCACCAACAACACGAACTTAAATCGCATGCTGAGAAGACAACGAGAAACAAATATTCTTACCATGCCTATCAACTGTCATCATAGGAATGGCACAAAAATGATATACCGGCACATCAATATTTTCTCAAACTAGTGGTTCGGAAAAATTCGGTATAAATGATTTTGAGAAACCAATATTTAACCCCAACATTAAACTCTCTGTATCATAACGCGGTGTATCACATTGCAACTCCTTTGCAATATGACTAGCCACCCTGTCAGAAAAGACTCCAGTTATCACTTATCTAGGCGCAACAGCTACCAACATTGCGTAGTTTGCCTTCACACACAAGGTCTTCCCATGTGCTATACCAATGCTGAGTGACACTAGAATTGGGGTTTTTAGCTTGATATGAATGAAAGAGAATGTAGGGATGTATTGAAGAAGGTTACTCGATATAAGGTTAATTCCGGGTTCTTGGTTACCAAGAACAAGCCCAAATACAGATTCCAAATTGTTATAAATTTATACGAGTGAAAATGGAGGGAAAAAATATGCAAGAGGTCATACCTATCCAGAATGGAAACTTGATGTCCTTTGTACGTTTTACTGCAAAAAGCCTCAGCATCATCCCAAGAGGTGGCTTTGTGAATGACCTTGTAGCAACTGTTCTCGTAGGCAAAGTGCGTGCCCTGATTAAAAAAACAGAGTGTGTTAGCCATGAATTCAAAAAGCTATCACAATACAAGTGGTTTACATTTATCTGCTTCTCTGGTGCTTTATCAATCATTTCTGTTGCTTTAATGTTGAAGCGTGTATCCACAAACTGAATAGCCTATATGTCTGCACTGCACTACATGTATTTCATCATGTTCTTTCTTATTGCATTCAGCTCCAGCGTGCGGCAGGGGAAAGCAACTTAAACTGTCCAGCATCAAAGGTCGGATGAAAACTACAGTTTTCAAAGATGGTTATCAGATAAAGTCTCAGCAGCAATTTGAAATCACGACAATAAGAGAAATCGACAACAGAGAAATAAAACTGAAAATATCCAAGACACAATCTACTACTCCTTCCTTCTCAGTTTGATATCCCACCATCTAAACACCTGAATCAGTTTTGGGATTATCTTGCTGCAATTTTTGATATGTCATAAAGTCATGTCATTGATTCTACAACAAAAGACACAAGGATATGAAACTTATCGAGCTCTAACTATTTGGGTGGAAATGTGTGATTAAACCATAGGCAGTGTTGGAGGACTGGATGGTGATAATGATGATGACTTACTGCAGGGCAGTTGATGACGACTGGGGTAATCGTGGGTTTCGGTACAAGACTGACATCACCTTTACAGACGTACCCGCGTCCTGTTGCGTCACAGGCCTGTGTCCACCAACGGCCGTTCTAAATACGTTAAACATATCCAATTTAAATATGTAATGTACTCTAGTAATGAATTGTCAGGAAGAATTGATATGTTTTCTTTGCCTTCATTCAACAGTACACATGTCTAGAAGTATTTGTCGATGTGAAGAAGGCCCGATAAGGGCCTTTATCTTCATGCCCGGTTACCCAGTTAAAATAAATATGTTTTTAAACAAGAGCTTGTATGCATTCAGTAGGGTCATATTAGGTCCTTATTTCTCCCATACGAGTACCCGCCACTCGGGTGTTTTAAATATCCGTGCATCAGAGGGTACTATGTACCATATATTTGATATTTTATTAACCCTTTTATGCCCGTGTGGGCTCATGGTCACAAGGTACATAGATACAAAAAAACATACAGCATTTAAAGGCAATGTACAAGAGTACACAAATAGTGTACTCTTGTGACCGAGGGATTCTACTGAGAACATATGAAAGCGATCAAATTTGATGTGATTATTTAATGACCCGTAAATATAAAACCCATATATACTCCAATTAAAAACCATATCAAGGAGAATGACAGAATTCAGAGTCATGGCACATTAATGATTCAGGACAGTTTGTTAACCACACTACTTTTAATGACATGAAGTAGATAATCTGCCAAAATGCACGGCCATTTCAATGTAGATGTTGATAGTTCAATATAATGCTATTTTTGCTTCATTTCATTGATACCACCTTTAACAAATTGGGCGCATTAGATAACCATGGCATTTTGGCCACGGTGCTCATCCGGTCCCTGATACGGCTGAGGTGCCAGTCTAGATGGTAAATGCATTGTTGGAGCATGCATACCTTTGTTCTGATCTTGACGCAAGGATTACTGCCCCCGGCGTTGTTAGGTTCATTCTTGTCCCAGTATGTAAACGTTACTGGGGATCCATCCGACCATCGAAAGTAGTTCCATATATCGCGTGCATTCAGACCAAGCCAGACCGAGTCCTGCATTGTATTGCCAATGGGCTTAACTGCAATACAACACATCAATGAAATGCATAAATCTGTCCGCAAGAACTACAAACGATCATATTTGGAAACCAGGGATGCAAGTGATTTTAATGTACTGTGGGTAAAAGATGCCTTGTAACACACTGCACTTGAGACACATTCACACTATTTCGCTGATGTGCCATTAATACTCCAGTTCTGTGAGAGGTAAAATATGAACTGTGCAAGTTTAGGACCTTAAATATATGTCCTACAAGGAATGAAATTGCAATAGATATCTACTACTATCGATAAAATTTCGCCATAAATGACGTCTGCGTCCATGTTATGCGTTTGGTTGTATTATATTAAATACAAACCCAACATACATTATATTACATAGATTAAATTACGTTTTATGTATATATTTACACAAGTGTAAACAGCCGACTAAATTGCCTTACTTTAATATTTTCCCTTTGGTGCATGTTGGCTGAAAATAATTGTTTCATTCATCTGATCGTGATTGAGTTGAATAAACTAGTGACATTTGTTAGTTCACATACTAAAGCCAATCTTATAGTATATTGATCTAATTATAATTTTCCAAGACCCCCCCAAAAAACCCTCCTCATAATAATGTTACACAGGTTAGGTTTTAAATATAGGATATCTACAAACTGGTCGGTTGCCGCACGTCTTTCCCCACATATAAAAGATGCTGTAAAGTATAAAGTGATACAACCACAATCATCATCGACAGAAATTAAAATTAGTTTCTTCTAATGGTACCAATCAAAATATGTGTTTGTTTTATTTTTCTCTTATGTTTTAATTTGCAAACACACTTACAAATTTCCTTGACTTTGGCTTCAACAAAATCCTGTTCGATGTCATTGACAACAGACACTAGGCCCGCCCCGAGTTTCCTGCATTTACCATCAGCCTCAGCCCAGGTGATTTTATCATCTTTCGCAAATAAATAACACTTTTCTGGCTCGCCAAACTTGTCCCACCCTAGATGACAGCCTCGTGTGTAGCCTGTAGGAGTACAACATGCATATACTCTTTGTAGGGGTGTCTTAACTGTATTTTCCATGATGGAGATGTGGAATATTCGACTCCATCTGGCCAGCATAAATCTAATATGAGACAGTCCAGTGCGCAAATAATCACTCAGTTTCTTATGATAACTGTATGAATTTTTTTCTGACTCTACTACAGCGTGCTGCATTTAAATAAGCATATGATTCGGGTACGTCAAAAAAAAAATACATAAATAAAAAAAAAAAATAATAAAGGATCTAATCAAAACAAGTATGGGGTCACAAATCTGAAATATGAATAACAGGTATTTTTTTAGAACGTTTACAATTCAAAACTTCTGTTTTCTGGCTGAGAGATCTGCAAGTTGCTTCCAGACAAACGTAACGAACTACCGGTCACACTTTGTTTAGAACATTTCAGACTGTGCCAACATGTTGTCCTGCTAGGTATCAGCTGTACTTATCGCTCAAAATTATGCCCATGAACAAGACTGTCAGCGATTAATTTTAAGCAGCCTTTACATCCGGGTGTCTCTACGGGATTTGTGTGTAAAGAATTCAACACAAAGTTTAATTCTCACCAAATTTTGTAGTTAATGCCGGTGTAGTGGGTTTTGTTACTGGTGTTGTTGTCGATAAATCCAGTGCTGTAAAAAGTGCAAATTGACAAATGACTTTACACTACACACCATTTTAAAGTTTGATGTAAACAGATGCATTTTGCATTAGAAAGAAATGTTTCTACGCTTGACAAAATTAAATCTTAATTGTTCGCTAACAGGCATTAAATTTCCCATTACTGTAGTTAGAAAAACAGAAAGTAACCCAAACATCAACAAGGTGCCCATTTTAAAATATGGAACAAAGGGGCATACCACCTGCTGCAGAACCTTTTGTCATGTTTTTGAAAAAAGAAAAGGAATAAAATTGTACAGTACACTAAGATTAATAGTAAATTTTAGGAATTACAAAAAAACTTGGCAATTCTATCATCATTAGAAAATTACTAGACTCTGCTTTTACGACCAAGTCATCTTTTTATTGACAGTGTCACTTTTTTTATTTTAGGTACATTTAAATCATTAAAATTTAATCATTTAGTAGCATGCCTACAGTTCCTCTACGAGACCAGATACCATTTTGAGCGTCTGAACTGATATAGCAATACTGGATTCGTTTTCTTTGTAAACCTATCTTTGCGTGAAATAGTAGCATGTCTACAGCTGCTACAAGAGGGCTAACACCCTAATGATCTTTCATCATGTTCATGTCAACAGTTCACTAGGTCCACAGCTTTCCTGAGCGCGGTGCGCCCACAGCGCGCCTAGGAAAGCAGTTGACTCAGTCCGCACTTGTAACTGTAAGAGTTATGAAGCAATAAAATATCTCATTGAACTGATGTATCGAATTATAAACGAATGAAGTAACGTAGGTAAATGTTATGGGTTTGGTATTATGATAATCTATACTGGCCGTTGACTAAATGTTCATGACATTTATACAGCAATACGTAATTTTTACGTAACTATCAGGAGGCAAGTTCCATATGTTGAATTACAATACGATAAAACTTTATTTACCCTCGGTAACTACATTAAGTTGCCAACTATTTTAAGAAGGCCCCGCTTCACACTCACGTACATACTTACATTAAAAAATATAGGTAACTTAGGATATAAAATGGCCGTCTGAACAAAATACTATACTAAACTTTTAAAATGCCATTCCCAGTACAAAGTTTAAATGTCTATAAGAAATCAGTTCTTGTAATAAAACTGTGGTGGCTGACACAGGTAAAGACTTAAAATGGTAACACTGGTACTACATTTAATATCATTCAGTAATTTTTTGTTCTCCATGGCACCGGGAACTTCAAAACTCTAAGCATAATATCATGTTTCGTGTTTAACTGCATGTATATAATCAGATGCTCTTGTTTCGTAAGAATGAATAATCTTATTTTTCGTTTGACGCAGTCCTACCGCATTGATGACTATCGCATCTGAAATTGTGTCAGGTAACCTCAGTGTAAATACATGTATATATTTGACGTACCATGGAAGTAATCACGCTATAAAGGGGTTGCTTTCCTCCTGCTCCTCCTCCCTTCCTCTTCCTGCTACTCCTGCTCTTCCTTCTCCTCATATTATCTATCTATCTATCTATCTATCTATCTATCTATCTATCTATCTATCTATCTATCTATCTATCTATCTGTCTGTCTGTCTGTCTGTCTGTCTGTCTGTCTGTCTGTCTGTCTGTCTATCTATCTATCTATTTGTCTATTTATATATTCCCAGTACCCCTAGATAGTAACTCACCCTGCTTCTTGCAGATGAAGCCATATCTCATGTCACACTTGCGGGTCCGCCACCTGGTGGTGGCCACCACATGCACACCGCAATCCTTGCCGCGCCGGTTGTCCGGGTACCCTGCGTAGACAGGATCTATTGGTTTGATTTTATCTTTTGCTTATATTATAGGACGAATAAAAAGTAACTGTAAGCAACACGTATTGTAAACTCTGATTTCTGAAATACCAACATGTGCTCCTGATGTCTTGTTTTGAATATATGGTTCTATTTTGATTACACCTGCACGAAGTCCTTAAAAGCTGCTTGGTCTTTCCGAAGTACTCGATGGACAGGACATTGAATACCTGCACTCTATGAAACTAATTTTTATGTATCCAATTACCTTGCTTGATAAAATATTTCTGCACAAATGCTGCATATAATATCATTTATAATTCTGTCTGTTTTTTTCTTGGACGAATCGCAGGTAGACCCTGGCCCGCTGGTTCCTTAGTTGTAAAGGGGTATTGTATTTGTAAGTAACAATACTTATGTTGTTTATGCAATCAAACATGCACATATTGCCACTTTCTATCAATGCAAAATGTGTCCAGATTGTATATCTTTTATATCGCCTATGCACTGCCGTTTGACGGTACCCAGGCCGGCCTCACATAAAATGCTGCTTTCTTGGGGGCACACCTTATTACAGAGAAGTGGTTATAGGCACACATAAGTGGAGAGATGGATTAATCCCTGGAGCAGTGCTGGTTCATACTGATTTAAAAGAAAGAAACTGGACTAAAATAAGGGACATATGGACAGTTTCTCCAGGTAGTTGTCACTTTTTGCGTGCAAGAATTACAACTTCGAAAATATTAAACATTTGCACATTTATTTTCACTTTCGTCCCAAGAATGACGATTTGAACATTCAGAATTGGGCATTGCTAAACTTTAAGTTAAGTGCATAGACGTGTCAACGGTACATTACAAGCTTTGGAATTTTGCCAAAAATATCATTTTCGTCTCTTCAGCAAGCTGTAAAATTGTGAATGTCAGAGATTTGCACATTTATTTTCACTTTCGTCCCAAGAATGACGATTTGAACATTCAGAATTGGGCATTGCTAAACTTTAAGTTAAGTACATAGACGTGTCAACGGTACATTACAAGCTTTGGAATTTTGCCAAAAAAATCATTTTCGTCTCTTCAACAAGCTGTAAAATTGTGAATGTCAGATCTCTGATAATTCTGTAGGATCGTTTCTTCTACGAAATATTACAGTTTGCATTTTTATTCAAGAGCTTTCGCTCAGAGCGCTATGTCCAAGCAAAGTTTAACGCGGCAGAGCACAAGCTCCCACACACAGGAGGTTCTTCTCGTCATCAGCTTGTCCGGCAGAGAACAAGCTGCCACATAGAACAGGTTCTTTACGTCATAAGTCTGTCCGGCAGGGCATAAACTGCCACACTGAAGAGTTTCTTTACGTCATCAGTCTCTCCTCCCTCTATCTTGCAGATACTCGTGTCAACGTACATATTTTTGGCAAATGTTTAGGATCTCCAGATGAACATTGCCAAAATAGATTTCTTCCATATGAAGTTTGTGTTTTGTGAAAAAAAATCAATGCGTACAAATTACGGAAAACATGTTGATTAATCACCGATAATTGAAAATAATGCACATGAACATGAAAACACACTAAATGACAACATTCCTAATAATACACAAGGTACGTCCACTGCGTTTTCAGACGAACTACATAGTTGTTAGTATGTATTAAAGTGAAGTTTGAATTTTGACGTTAAAACAATTTTCAGCTGAATTATGAACTTTGAAACACGCAAACAAGAAAGAAATAATAAAATGCAAATGCTATGGGAATCCTCTGTGATAAACATATGAAATAAGCTTTATCCAGCGTGATATATCGGAGGTTTGATACTGATCTATTGAACGCATTCTTCTAAACCCTGTTTCAAAAACCATGCCTTCTATCCATATTTTGACACAGGACTCTGATTCAATTTGGATGCAGGGTTACAGTATGTACTTCAAAGATGACCTTCTAAGATATATTTGGAAGCTAAAGGCTCTTTCAACTCTGAAAGACGCCTTCATTTGCAGAAGTAATTAAAATATGGGCTATAAAAGCGAGAAGATGCACGTGGGGGGGGGGGGGTTATTTCGCTCCACTGCCATAAAACCGGTTACTCTACCGTACCTGTATGCTGATATGAATAATGGCAGGGCTTTGCATATTTTTTATTAATTTCCAATAAATGCAGTTTGTACTTCATTGACTTTGTGTAAGTGCGTGTCAGAAAAAGTGACGAAGGGAAGCAGATTATGAAGGTATAACATGCTGCTGTCAACTATAGTGCCTTGCATGTTAATAATATACCTGAATCCCAATTTGCATAAGCCAGGGGTGCATTGTCTGTCCATCTCCATATGCCTCTCTCCTCTAAGTCGTTCAGTCCTGTCCAAATGCTCACAAGCTGCGAAGCATGCAGGCGCCCTGAAATATAAATACAATATACCCCTGTACAAAGCTACGCACACCATATTCTGTACAAAGTACGCTATAATATCCAATACTACTACTATGGAGCCATTGTAGTACTGTGTAAAATATTATATTCAGTAAACCTAATTAAGCTCAAGTCTTACAAACGCTTAACGACAAGGTACCAGGAAATGTCAGCGTAGAGATGAAGGATACTGAAAACAGCATTGTTGTGTGGCAAACTACAGCACAACAAGGTAATGTTTAACAGTATTCTCATCGTACATTATACATAATTTATATCATACTTCTACTTTTTCATTGCAATTACACACATATTAAGATATAACATCAACATTAATGTAATTACACTACTGCATTTTTCATTGCAATTATACATGCACTTCGTGTGTAAAGTTCATATTGATATGATAACAGGGCTACTCATCTCATTGCCATTAACCACACTTTTACGCAGCGTCGGTATCAATATAATCACACTACTACATTTTTCATTGTTTTCAAACACAGCTATTTCTCAAGTTGATACAAACACGATCACACTAATAATTTATTGTTGTCAAATATACGTTTCAGTCTGTAACGTTGACAGTAACACAATCACAATACTCTGTTCCTTGATGCGAGACCAAAGCGTACTTTTTACATTTATATTAGTACGAACGCATTATGTTTTGTCCTTGCGACCAAACATATATTTTATACACGATAGAATTATCAAAATAATTATTTTTACCATTTGAAAGAAGTAACATTGGCTTACCGACTATATAACTGTGTTCATGCGGGTTGAGGACACTGATAAGATCTGCCTTAAACCCTTGACACGTGCTCCGAGCCTCTTGCCATGTCACGAAGTCCTGACGAAATTGGTAGCAGGAGTGTGTCTCGGCATTGTAGTTCCAGAACGGTCCACATCGAGGGTCCCAGGGTACTACGGGTGGAGAAGACATGTTGAAGTTATAGAAGAGAGTGACCAAGCATTTTTATAAGCGCTGGCTCATTGAGCTACATTACATTAGTAGGCTATGCGCGTTAACGTTAGATTTCAGCATGACGATCTTGTACAGGGTACCTGGTTGTTCAATAAAATTACTAAACATTGAGACAATTTTAGAAAACAAAGTTCCTATGAGTTTGATTTCACAAAGACTATGGATGTAAATTGATTGTGCAGCTTTCCATATTTTTACATAAATGATGGTTTAATTCCTTTCAAACGGACCATTAGAATTATAAAAGCTCCTGTGGTACCTGGGTCATGAATTTTGATTTGTGATTCTCGATATCAGTATTTAAAATGATCAAAGTTACGTCCTGTAACATGTTATATTTTATCTCATATCCCCCAGTCGCAAGATGCGCCACGGCCATGTTAACAATGGAATAAGACATGATCATGCTTCTGTGTATACCAAGTACACCTCGAGACACGTGTCTATATGTGCGCATGTACCTAGTGCACCGCGAGACACGTATCTGTATCAATGCATCTACCAAGTGAACAACGAAAACCCGGGTTTATATGTGCGCATATACTGAGCGCATGAGGAAACTAAACTATATCCGTCTCTAAGGCAAACCTATACGATTTGCGCTTTCTGTTATGTTTACATGGTTATCAGGGCTTATTACCCAATCAGAATTCTACTTTGTAGGGCGTTACCTGAGAAAAACACGCCCTGAGAAAAAATGCACTGCAACCTGGTGATAGAAATCAGTTTAGTAAAATGTATAACTTGCAAAGTGCTCTTTTCATTGTTATTTTAGCAACTATCTCTTATCTTTAGTATACATCTACTCCAACAGCACTGTTCAGCAAGCAATCCAGAGATTTCCATACAACAACTCAATACCTCCCACATGATGGCCTCACCACCTATGTAATAAGCAATTTTAATGCATTTCTTACGCATTCAAGGTTGTATAAACAGGGCCAAACGTTTCTGAATAGGATACATCCCAAGTTCAAGGGATTTATCTGGAATCCTGCTTTTTTATATCCCGGAGCGAAGCGTAGGGATTTAAAAATGCAGGATTCCAGATAAATCACGAGAACAAGGGATGTATCCTTTTTATACCATGCCTTCTTTGTTTTCATGAATATAAATGCATTTTAAAATGTATTCACCAAAGCAAATCAGTCCTGTGTTGAAATTTAGCCACGGAAATTAAAGCAGGGATATATGTGTAAGCAGGCGGCATATATATCCCTTGAGAAAACAAGGGAGGGATGGTATAAGAAGAAATAGACCGCGCAAGGGTGAGTTCTCTCTGTATTATTTCCAAGTGCTAACAGCCTTACCATAACAATTTTAGTTATTATTTTAAGCGCTAACCGTCATCTACTTGGTATAAACAGAAGCATGATCATGTCTTATTCCATTATTAACATGGCTCATCACAGCCACATGCACTTGTTTCACAGACACCGATTCGATTCAGATAATCATTCAGCCCACGCGAAATGTTACGTGGACTGATATTATTATCCGGTTGCCGGTTAAATAAAAGTTTGTATTGGGTACTACTTTATAATGCTTATCAAGCAAGGATTTAAAATATGTAATATGTTCAGCTTTCCTGATCTTCAATGGAAGTTGGTTTCACAAACGTGTCATACGACTCGCATCTTTTACTCTGAAAACAGTATTACCAATTGGCTAAGATTATAAGAACGTTATCTTCAAAAACGATGTCAACATTTTTTAAGCTGTCCACGCCAACAAAGAACAACCACAACGTTTCGAACCTCCATGACTAAAGAACACGTCACTCAGATTTTGAAGTGCTCCACTTGCCTTTAACATTTTTTTTGTCACCAAAAACCACTATATGTCTCGTCTCGTGAATGTGACACCTTAACTTTCTTCGGTATACTTTGTCCCCACATAATGTCTTGTGTACATTTACTATCCCTTTAATATCCTGTTGTACAAGAGGAATTCACAAACCGTAAACTCTGTTTTCCAATTGTTCAATAAAATATGTTAAAATCAATTGTGAAGTGTATCGTATATTTGGAGAAGGGTTTGTGTAAGTGCTTGCGCTCGTTTTCCAGTAATATTTCTTTCCTTTCAATAAAATATCTTCAAACTAATTTTCCCGCCATTGCTTGAAGTCTCCAAAGCCTTTCACGTATTTTTTATTAAGTGTGACTGTTACATTTCTATGTATGGAGACCCGATTGGCTGATATAAAAATCAGCATACTCAGGTTTAGATAGAGATACTTGTAAACAACAGCTTGACCAAACCATTGGAGTTCTAAAACCTCACACAAATGAGCGTTCTCCACTGATAACTCAGTTTGTATCCGGGGACAAGACTGATCTGCCTTTCAGGCATTCTGTTAAGTGTTACATGCGCATGAATGCTTTAACCAATGTTTTGCGTGAAAATAAGCAGCACTTAAATTACAATTATCGTAAAAGTGTCTTTAATGCGCCAAGGTAAGTGTACGATGGCAAATGCAACAACTTTATATGACAATGAAAAAATATTTGCTATAGGTGTTTACCTGTTGGCGACGGGCTTGGCGTTGTTCCTGTGTAATCTTTGTCAGCTACAAAAAATTACATGCGCATAACTCAGTTACCGGTCGACGTAACAATAATTTCGATGCAATTCAATTCTTTTCCTTTCTTTTGGTTCATTAAAAGCCATGAAATATAACTCATTGGTCATCAACAAGATTGCCGACTTAGTTTACACTTAAAACATCGCAAATTCCCATCTTTAAAAGAATTATCGTATCTTAGTCTATAGCAGATCATTTTACACCAATAATTCAATCTCGTGCACAATCACTGCCGAATGACAGAATCAGATCAACCCCGTATCACCATTTGTGGATGCACGCATCTAGGTCCCATTTCAGCAGTTGTTAACACAATCATATTTCGCGACCAGTCTTCCCGGAAGTACAGAAATAAAATATGCAGTGATATACAGACCCATAAAGAAGTTCCATCGTCTGTCTTCTGTCTTGCTTTTGTAAACAAACCTACCTGCAGCAAGACTGGAAACTGGATTTCTTAATGAAACCCATTGCGCAGGCCCAGTTTGGAGTGCTAATATGTTCAACGCGCTGTTGTACCCTCATTAAATTGGCAGTGTCCATGTGACGTTAACGTACCTGCTTGTTTTTGGCAGATATATGAGAATTTCTTTTCACATTCAACAGATGCCCAGGTGCCTGGCTCGGCACCCACCTGCATGTGCACACAATTAGCAGATGGCGCTTTGCTGGGCTGCCTCGTTCCCCAGTTAAACCAAAATGGCTGAAAGTAAGGAAAGGAGGTTGTTGCTACCAGCATTATATTTTCAGTTATATTTTGGTTTCTATTTATACCAGAAGCTCACGGAAGATACCGTTATTTCTCTTAGCTTTTGCTGCTCGGCAGTTAATTCAGCACCTCTGTTCAATTGGATACAAAGGCATCAGTTTTCTCTTTGAACACATTGAGTAACATTTTATATTTCCACTTTTGTGAAGTAGGTGAATGTTCATCAGTGTTAACTGCCGAAGAACCGACGGAATCAATGGATTCCAAGCAACAGTCAGCCCGCTATCTCTTACAGCCCGCGTTAAGTACTGTGTAGCCTCTTTGGTACTAATGAAGCCCTCCAAAGAAGTAATGCAAACATCAAAACCAGTACCCTTGACTGGCTACTCTTGCCAGTAATTATTTGGCAACGCTAGCAACCAGCGTTCCGTGTGAGCGCCTTTTTGAAACGCTGGTATTAGAAACGCTTACAAAAAAGACAAAACGTATGCAGCAGATTATGATGCAGATTGTCATATTTCTGCATTATAACAGAAGTAAAGTCTTTTTGTTGAATATGTACAAAGTAGCGTAAAGAAAAGATATGTAATAACACGTTTACCGGTAACTGTGCAGTAAAAATCCTACAACCTGGCCATGATGTTACACAGGCTATGGTAGTGCATGTGATAATGAATATTAAAATCGACATAATTTTTTATTATGTATTGAGTGTTAATTGTATGTGTACTGTATGATTAATCAAATTGATACTCGCTTGAATGATACATGTAACTGGTGTATGCTTTTTTTTAAATTGGACAATAGCCGCCCGGGATGGGTACCCAGGTTTTGTAATGCCCGAGTTTTGGGTATCCGGGTATTTACTTCTAACACCCGAAAAAATATAATGAATTCCTTGTACCATGACACAATTCATAATCTTGCAAAAAAAATTCTGAATATAGGAAAAATTTGGAAATATTCTTTTTTGGCTCAAAATTAATGTGGCACAGGCGAAGCGCAGCATTTCAAGGAGTTCTGTCTTCAACCATTCCTCCCGCTTTGATTTTTATTTTTTTGACCCATTAAACTATATATATATATATATATATATATATATATATATATATATATATATATATATAATTTTGTTGGTATGGGTGTGTAGATTAAACATCCATAAAAAAGGGAAAATGGTATATTTTGTAGGCAAATCGGCTTTGCTGTAAGGGTCGAATTTGTACATTTTTTCAAATTGTTCATTTAACATTTGGCTTTCTAAGATTGAAAATTTGTGTTATAAAACCTCATGATAAAAGCTAGGTTTTCTTTCTTTTTTTTTTACAATTGCAACAGAAAAATTTTAATTGAGGGTTGCGTGCATCTCTAATAAAGGCAATCCATTTTTCAACTTTACGGGCGACAAACTAACACAAATGAACAATATGTCACAAAACGCAGATAATTACTTTCAGTTCCACAATGCTATTAATTTTATAGAAATTGATTTATAGTTTTTGAGAAAATGTGGATCAAATTTTGATGATATTAGTGCAAAATAGCTTTGCCCACGCAACCTTAAAAAGGAATAAATGTTTCTACCCGTGTGCAGGCTAAAAAGCATTTGGTCATTCTCCTGGACACAACAGTTCTTACAAACATGCCTCATAACTTTGTGTCTTGCAGAAGGAATCTCTGTATCGTAACTATGTGTCTAAAAAGAGTATATCTGACTTAAATAAGCATTGGTTCAAGGTACACGTGTGATCGCTTATCACGTGGATACATAAACTGGTTCGTGCCACAGTTAAACACACCTCTCTTTTCATGTCGAGCCAGGTAAAGACACCATCCTTATTTCTTCTGTGCATGCCTATCCACATAGCATGCGTCCACTGTCCTACAATATATAAATTCATCTCTTTGAATCAAAACTGAAAAAAGACTCTGCATAAGGACCTTTTAAAAGGTTAATGTATTTATTTATGAAACTGCCCATGTACAACGGGGCACATCAGGCCAGGTAGGATCTGTGGTGCGTCAATTACAAGACTAAAATACAAAGTATACTAACACATGACAGTAAACAGAAAATCTCATTGGTCCAGTTGTTGTACTAATGTTTGCGTTACGTTGACTAAGGACCGCCTAACAAGCCATACGTCACTTAATAACACTTTACATGTAATACAGAAATACCCTTCATATATCTTGTCCATACTTATGCGTTGTCCCTTAAGAATAAACTTAATTTTGAAATTAAAGTGGCCCTCGTAAAAAAAAAATCTCCCATATATGGCATCCATGGTTTCTAAATAGCTTATTCTCAACATTATGCCAAAAATTACATTGATTTTCATCAAAAGCCGAACCAAAAAGTTGTGGATCTCAGACATGTCATGCTGACTGATTTCATTAATTTTATAAACCCATTCAAAATATACTGCTGTGACAAAGATACTCGTGTGTGTTCGCGTGTAACTTTGTGACAATTGAAAAAGCTGAAACAAAAAACCTTTGACATCAGGGTGCTTTTCATCGGTTTTATCGATGTAACAAGATGACTGTTGCTGGACGATGTTGGCAGACTAATTTTTTATAAAAACCTTTCGACATATATATCTCAAGTGTATCGAGAATATACAGCCAAGAAACAAACACTAAATTATAGATTCATTCTGATTTAATAGTCCATACTTTATTTGTTTTTACAACAATATACACTCAAAGATTGAGTAACGTAGTTTTATAACCACCATCCAGTGACTTTGAGATGCCGACCTTTACGAGGATTGAGTAGCGCGGACCTTCTTCGTTTGATCCTCTCTTCTATTATTTAACATCATGCTGATTTGACATTTCAATTAGAGTAGTTTATTGCTTCTCTGTCAATCGATATTCGCTTTAAACTTTTCGACTCGATTTAGTTTGACAGAGTTGTGGCTGGGCTTGTTTCTGGACGGACGTGTGTCAACTTTGCTGTGACTACTGTAATAAATATACCACTATACAACAGATTCTCGGTCTTCTAACAAGTCCCACCTGGGAGAACAAAAAAGGGGACATTGTTACATTAAATGGTGCCGTGACCAGGATGATTATTGGACATGTTTGCAGTTTGAACTATAATATATATATATACATATATATATCAAGGACATAGCTACACCAATCTGTGCCACAACTATGACTGACACCAATCCAGGAGCAACAACGCTGGAAGTGTGAGTATTGAAATCATTTACTATTCATTGGTGCCTGCCTCACTTACAAATCACCATCATATTACTGTTGTGGTTATTGTGTGTTACAAATTCCTTTTCCAAATCAATATTTTTATTTCACACATAATGGACCCAGCTCAGCATATCGCAGCCGATATACTGACTCAAAATTTCCGAGATTTACAGTATGAATTTAGAACACAGGGGTTAGTGAATCAAATCAAACCCTTCAGTGGTGAATCAGGCAGAAATTTAAAAACATGGCTTAGAGACATGGAGAAGGTGGGAGTAAGTACTGATCGTGACAACCAGCGCATGAAACTTCTGGCTATTCAAACTCTCCGAGGAGCTGCCTCTGAGTACTGCTCTAGAGTACTTAGGCAAAATCCCAGCATTAGCTGGAATGACCTAGTTAAAGCTCTGAAGGAAAGATTCAGTGATAGTGCTGATGTACAACTCGCCATGCAGAGGCTGAAAAGAGTCAAACAAGGCTCAACTGAATCAGTCCAGTCTTACGCAGAAAGGATAATTAATCTTGCTGAAGAAGCATTCAACACTTTGGATCTTGCAGACCCTCTAATACAGGTCCAGCTTAAGGACATATTCCTAGATGGCATAAGAGATGATGTAATTGCAAGGAAAATTATCAGGTTGAAGCCAATAAGGCTTGAGGATGCGTTGTAGATAGCAGTGAGCGAGCAGTTGGCTAACAAAACGTTTGATTTACGCAGAGGTGAAGAGCCAATGGAAGTCGATGCAGTGCAGGCTATTAACACAAGTAATTAGGCCCGTTTTAACAGCATTGAAGGTTCCATTGCTGAGCTCAAAGATATTTTTACTCAGGTTTTGGCAGTAAACACCAAAGAAAAAGTACAGGCCCAAGCACCTAAGGCTACAAAAAACAATCAAAAGTATCCTAAGGAGCAGATGAAGTTCACTCCAACAGGCACACCTATCTGTGTGCATTGCCATAAGACAGGGCATAAATGGAGACAATGCTTGGCTCGAAAAGCTCAACTCCAACTGCGGCAAAATAACCATGCTCCACATTTAAACTAGGTGATGCTGGTATAGAAGATGGGACCACTGTACCAGGCATCCTTTTAACTCATGCTCTACCGTTATATACACCAATGGTCCCAATAGTGATTGGAAAAGTAAAAACAGATGCAATTTTAGATACTGGGGCAGATATTAGCATAATATCCGAGACATTATTCCATCGATTTGGTAAAAGTGTAGAATTGTAGTGAGGCAAATCTCCAGTATTATCTGGTGTCTCTGGACGCAAACTAGCCACTCTTGGCAGTATTTCCACCTCTATTTCAATAGGGAAATTAAAAATACCAATGAAGTTCCAAGTAGTACGAGGCATTACAAAAGATGCCTTGTTGGGAAGTGATTTCCTCAATATGACCAAAGCAAGAGTAGACTATGAGAGCAGGACATTACAAATTTATGATAAAATAGTAATCCTCAAATCAAAACAAACATGCAAAACAAGTTGCTCTCTCGTGCGTGTACATGAAAGAGTTAACATACCAGCCTATACAGAAATCAATACTAAGGCATACCTGGCTACCAAGGTAACACAGGGTGATTATGTAGTCACACTACTTGATAATGCACCAGCCTTTATTGATCGTCCGGGCATATTGATTCCCAACTCATTATGCACAGTTAAAGATGATGGTCTAGTACCATTAACCCTCATCAACATGACAGGTGAGTCCTTGACCATCCCAACTGGAAGCATAGTAGCACATGCCGAAAAATTAAATGAAAAAGAAAAGTTGAATGTTGACCATGTTGAAGCTATAACATCTGAACTCACTGATGATCAGTCTGATGGTGAAACCAATAACAGAAAAGATGTGCCGTTTGATTCAAAAACCTTTTTAGGCCTGTTCAAGACAAAGCATATTGCAGAAGAACAAAGGGCAAAATTGGAGAGTTTATTAACCTCTCACTACCGAGCCTTTGCCAAAAGTAGTTCAGAACTGGGCACTGCCCGCATTAGGCCAATACGAATTGACACAGGTGATAATCCATCCATAGCTCAGAAACCATACCGTACCCCCTATTCTTTAAGGCAAGAATTACAAAACCAAATAGATACTATGTTAAAAACTGAGGTGATAAGACCATCCACTTCCCCATATGCCAGCCCAGTGATTTTAGTTCCGAAGAAATCAGGTGAGATGAGATTGGTCATAGACGATAGAAAATTGAACAAAACTATAGTTAAGAATTCATATCCATTACCAAACATAGAAGATGTAATTAATCAGTTAGGTGAAGCCAATTGCTTCAGTGTCCTTGACCTTACGCAAGGATTCTTCCAAATCCCTATAGATGAGAAAGACAAACACAAAACAGCGTTTGTAACAAGTCAAGGACTCTTCGAATTCAACCGAATGGCATTTGGCCTGACGGTGGCACCCTCTATCTACCAGAATGTCATGAATGAAGTGCTCTCTGGCCTAACTGGCTACGTAATGGTCTACATTGATGATATAATTGTTTATAGCAAGAATTTTGATGACCATATGCAACATTTGAAAGCTGTGTTCCAAAGACTCGAAAAATTTGTTATGAAATTGAAACCATCCAAGTGTGACTTCCTAAAACAAGAAATTTTATACCTTGGACATGTGGTAACTCCAAAAGGGGCCTACCCAGATCCGAAAAAGGTAGAAGTCGTACATAAGATAAAGCCCCCAACAACCATTAGGGAGGTTCGTGCCTTCTTAGGAATGGTAGGTTATTACCGCCGCTATATTCCACATTTCAGTGAGATAGCACGCCCACTTACAGATATGACCAAGAAAAATGTTTGTTTTAAGTGGACAGAAGAAACTCAAGAAGCCTTTGATTCATTGAAGCTAAAATTAACAGAAGCACCCATATTGGCTTATCCCGACCCTAGGGCCCCTTATTACTTCTATACTGATGCTTCTGATTATGCAATAGGAGCCCTATTGACCCAGAAAAGTGATGATGGCGATGAGCATGTGCTGCAATTTTTGTCTCATAAATTGCACGACGGACAGCTTAAATGGCCAACAATAGAGAAGGAGGCTTATGCCATAGTTTATGCAATTACAAAACTTAGGCCATATCTCTATGGTGCACACTTTACAGTGTTTACAGACCATAAGCCATTGAAATCATTGTTCATTTCCCAAATGAATAATACTAGAATCCAACGTTGGGCCATCCTACTGAATGAATATGGCTGTGATATACAGCATACCAGTGGCAAGAATAATGCCAGGGCCGATTATCTGTCCAGAGTTCATTTAAGGTCAAACGAGGAACCTGAGATCGATATTGTTGACTCAGATGAAACAAACTACAAAATACTACCCGTGGATGATTTGAATTCTGAGGTTAATCAGGATGACACAATTGAACTGCCAGAAAAAGATATGGAACAATTGCGGAATGCCCGTCAGCTCCAAAAACTGGATCCCCAAACTAAAAGAATCATAGATGCTTTCAAAGAGGATAGTGCATGCACACACTCTGAAGAATATGTATTGCAAGATGACACTCTGTATCACATGGCTGGCCCAGTTAGACTAGATCATTGGCCACACTTACAAGTGGTCATTCCAAAAACCTTGGTTAGTACCATTTTGGCCAATTATCATGATGCCAATGGACATTTTGGAATCGATAAAACATACCAAACGATAAGAGCAAGGTACTACTGGCCATTTATGTACAGGGATGTTGTCAACCACATAGCAAGGTGCACTGCTTGCAATACAAGAAAATTAAAAAAGAAAAGAATAGAATTGCAGGACATGCCAATAAGCGAATTTCCCTTTCAAATTGTTGGTATTGATACCCAGGGTCCTTTTGTCGACAGCTTTTCAAGAAATAGATATATTGTTACAATAGTTGACCATTTTAGTGGATGGCCAGAGGCCTATCCTACTCCTGATAAATCTGCCGAGACAGTAGCACACCTTCTTATGGAGGAATTTATTCCCCGCTTTGCCTGTCCTATGACCATTATTTCAGATAATGGAAGTGAATATGTCAATGCAATAAATGATGCATTGAGCAAGGAATTGAATATTCACAGAATCACTTGTTCCCCTTACCATCCACAATCAAATGGTCGTACTGAAAGATTTCATCGTGTTTTGAATGATATACTTGCCAAATCATTAGAATCACAGGATCAGAGAAACTGGGACTTGTATGTACCACCTGCTTTGCTTGCTTACAGGACTAGTGTACAAGAGTCAATAAGATTTGCACCGTACTACATCGTGTACGGCAGAGACCCTATCCTGCCTTGTGACACTCTCTTAAGGCCAAAATGAGGTACATGGGTGAAGATTACATTCCCTGCATGTTAAGTAGAATGCATGAAGCATACCAGCTAGTCAAACATAACATGCAAGAAGCCAGGGATAAAAATAAACGAATTTACAATTCAAGAGCCGAAAAGCCTGACTACCAAGTTGGTGACCCAGTGTATTTGCATGATACAACTGTTACCCCAGGTACCTCTTCCAAATTGACCAATGTGTGGAAACCCTATTACATAATAATTGATCAGTTAACCCCTGTAAATTTCCTCGTTAAACATCAACCATCAGGAAAAACAAAGGTAGTGCATGCCGAAAGATTGTTTCCTGCCCACCCAGACAATGCTTGGGATAAGGAACGATCTACACCTAAAAGAGTAGGACACAAGTATTTAGGATGGAGCTTGAGAAATAAGGCTCATCAAGAACCAACCAGAGATCAGCCCTTGCGACAGGCCAAGGTGCTGGCCCCTGAGCCCCTAGTAACAGCCCGTGAACAAACGCAACTCTCCGGTGAGGCTGGACCTTCAATGTTAGGTCCTCCCCATCGTTACAATTTAAGACACAGACCTGGCCGTTGGTCTGTTGGTGGCCCTCCAGTGTCGCTGGATCGCCAAAAGTTGAAACAAAAGCTTTCACATTCAAATGGGTCTGCCAAGACTTATAATGGGTCAAATGGGACTACACGGATTAATGCAAAAAGGTCACATCCGGATGGAGACGACCCGCATATGCTAGATGATAATGCGATGGATATATCTTCCTTAAGCGTAACTAGCATGCCAGATTGGATACTGATACTCGTTGGTATCTTTGTCGGTATGATATTAATGATCACGTCATTAATATGTTTTCGGTTGCTTGCATAAACAAATGCAGGTTTCGATGCTTGTAAGCTTTTAATTGATTGGATGTTGTCCCACAAACTCATGCTAGTAGGCTGAGTTAACGTGCTGAATGAATCTCACTTACGCCACCAACCACTGTTTTTCTTTCTTTCAGGTCTATTCTCCTCTCACTTCTTCTCCTGCCAGTCCCACTAATCTATGCGGAAACCGGAACTTTCTTCACTCCTGTAAAAGAAGTCTTTGGTACCTATAGTACCTGGCTCCTATCCTTCTCTACTGACCTGCGGCCCTATGAGATGGAAATAAACAGTCTCCAGGAAGTAGTTACTGATGTTGATAATGTAATAAAGACCCTAATCTACAACCCAATGAGTGCCAAATTAAATCCAATACAACAGAAGCAATACAATGCTCTTCTAAACCAAACAATTAGATTTATCAAGGCAGAAATGACCCAATTCAAGCAAAGTACGGACCGCTTGTTTTTAGTCTGGTATGAACTTAAGACCCAATTACAAGGACGAAATTATTATAAAAAAAACCCTAGAGGACTGATCCCGATAATTGGTGACCTCCTGTCTACACTTTTTGGAGTAGGTACTGATAAAAATATGGAAAAGTTGCGCAGAAAAATTATCAAACTACAATCCCGACAATCACAATTAGTAACAGTTGTTCAAAAAGGTTTAACCTTTCTTAATAAGACACATACTAACACCATCATAAACCGACAGGCAATTAACAAATTAGCCAATGCTACTGACCAGCTATATACCTTTGTATGGGAAATGCAGTCAAAGTTACAAATACTAGATCCTTTATTGATCTTCTCTGCCTTTAATAATAAACTGGATCACTTATTCCATTTAGTATTGTCTACAATACAACAGACATACTGGGATATTTCTGAATTGCGATCAGCTGTAGACATAATCAATACTGGACACTTGCCTCCCTCTCTGGTCTCAACAGAGCAATTATCTCAGGTGTTGCGGTCAATAGCTAACCGTTTACCATCTCATTTAAAATTACCCCACCCCAGTCTACCTTGGTATTATACGCATTTGGCCTCGGTTCTTATTCCACAGAATAACAAACTTCATCTGATAGCAGTGTTACCTCTTGCTCACCGAGACGCAATGTTTACTCTTTACGAAGCAACTAATGTACCAATACCTAGTCTTACGGGCCATTTAGTGGCACATTATCAAATGGAAAGTAATTATGTTGCGATCTCAAAAGATATTACAATGTATGCCTTACTCACTGATAGTACTGCCATGCACTGTATTGCAGCCAAAGACGGACATTGTGCATTTAAAGAACCTATATTTTCAATCTCAAGTGCGCCTTATTGCATGATATCTCTTTTTACAAAAAAATCAATATTTAGCTGACAAGCATTGCATTCGTACTCTAAAGGCAAACTATAAATTTCCTATTGTCCATTACTTACACAATGGTCATTGGCTTATAGCATCTCGCTCACCTCTGACTTTAACCCTAAATTGTTATATAAACAGTCGGCGAGAAATTACTTCCCTCAAAAATTGACAAAAGTATTCAATCGTTTCGCTTACCATCTGGTTGTGAAGCGCGCAATGAATATTTTCACCTTTTACCATATTTTACAGGAAACTCATCTGCCATGTCTAAACCAAAATTGCATCAGCCCATAAAACTAAAATCTATGCTGAATGATATATGGAACTTTTCAAGGATTCCATCTGATCAACTATTATTGAAACTAAACCTGAATGACCTTTTGTTGAAGGATATCCCACCTCTGCCTATCCCTGAACTGCAAACAGCACTAAATTACATGAAAGAGAAGTTTACTATTGTTAGTGAAAATGGACACACTCTGGCTTTCAAAATTATTCTGGTTGCCCCTCTAGTATTAACCGTAAGTGGCACGCTTGCCTCGGCTATTTGTTACTACTGTTGCATTTATAAAAAGAAAAAGCATGACAGTAAGGAATCCACTAACTATGATGGCGATTGCCCTAACAGTGAGGTTGGTATTCCGTGTTTAGCCAGTGATGAAAATACTAATGCACCTGTTTTGTTAGAAGCAAAACCCGGAGCCAGCAGCACAGTGGCCTAATAACACCTCTACATGGTTGGATTGGAGTCGGGAAGACAACACTTTTAGAAGAATGGACTCTCAAAAACACGCAACATAAACACCGTGTTGTGATAGCTGAGCACAACACCCGAACCGAAGAATCGCGGGAGATACTGGACTGTTTTTATAATGGTATGATGACAAACGTCTCATGGGAGACCCATCAACTCCTTGTCTACTGGGAGCAGAATATGGCCGCCCTGAAATCCGCACCTGGGAAGTCCCCTGATTGTCCTCGAACTAGACTTATCTATGATCGTTCATTTTTTTGACGTGCATACTTTCATGTCACTGTACCTTACGGACACCGAATATCAAACATTGCAACCACTGTATCACCACCTGGTGACCAAATTCATGGAGACGTGTGCCCAAAAAGCATACCAAATTCAGCCAGTGGTTATGACAAAACCACCGGAGACTGCCTGGCGACAATTTTTGATCCGAGATAGGCACCACGAAGTTAAATCATTCTCCAAAGAAGTGTATCTACAATATATGGCTGAATACATAAAAGGTACCGAGTCAACGCTCTCAATGTTGAGACACCACTTCGGAGAAGAAATTATCCTGCCTACCAAATTTCTTACCGCAAGCACACTAACTACATTAGTGAATGATTTTTCTGAAACTCTGGGATTCAGTGACTGATCCCCTTCAACAATCTTATGAATGAACTGCTCATGACTATGCCGACTCCTTATATTCCAGGCACAGTGAGGATGATTCCACATCACAACGGACATTGCTACGGATACGGACAATGAACAATGGATCATTACAATTTTGTGTGTTGCTATAACTATAACCAGCTGTTGTGTCGTGTCACAAATGATTTCGTGAACTGGAAGTGCTTGATGTCATTGCAAGTTTCCTATCAGCCAACATCCCTACTTTTATTTTAACTTTTTATTTAAAAGTTAAAACTTTGGAAAGGGAGCTGTGTAACAAGATGACTGTTGCTGGACGATGTTGGCAGACTAATTTTTTATAAAAACCTTTCGACATATATATCTCAAGTGTATCGAGAATATACAGCCAAGAAACAAACACTAAATTATAGATTCATTCTGATTTAATAGTCCATACTTTATTTGTTTTTACAACAATATACACTCAAAGATTGAGTAACGTAGTTTTATAACCACCATCCAGTGACTTTGAGATGCCGACCTTTACGAGGATTGAGTAGCGCGGACCTTCTTCGTTTGATCCTCTCTTCTATTATTTAACATCATGCTGATTTGACATTTTAATTAGAGTAGTTTATTGCTTCTCTGTCAATCGATATTCGCTTTAAACTTTTCGACTCGATTTAGTTTGACAGAGTTGTGGCTGGGCTTGTTTCTGGACGGATGTGTGTCAACTTTGCTGTGACTACTGTAATAAATATACCACTATACAACAAATTCTCGGTCTTCTAACAAGTCCCACCTGGGAGAACAAAAAAGGGGACATTGTTACATCGATGAAGTGTTAAACGTACACTTAGGCGATTTTTTTTTGTGGTAAACTAGTCAAAAGCTTGAGTTCGATAGATGCATTACGGACATTCGATTTTCGCTTTAAAAGAAACGTTTTAAATGGGAAGACATTAAAGAAGCCGTAATAGAAACCTTATGTGAAAAGAAGAGTAAATTTCAGCCAAACCCTTCTAGTGTGTGTCTTGGGAATCAATAACTAAGCCCCACTCACTGCTTAAGAAAGTGTTCTGTTCTGGCGACGCGATGGCCGTTAAATCTGCCAGTTGAAGTTGACAGGAAAATCGAGCGAGAGGCCAAGTGGTGCCGTCTGATATGTATTTGTAACACTTGTCCCCAAACAACACCCAGCCAGAGTCCGGGCAATGATAGTTAGCTACAATCAAATAAACAATCAGACATGTGAATATATATATATATATATATATATATATATATATATATATATATATATATATATATATATATATATAGAGAGAGAGAGAAGAGAGAGAGAGAGAGAGAGAGAGAGAGAGAGAGAGAGAGAGAGAGAGAGAGAGAGAGAGAGAGAGAGAGAGAGAGAGAGAGAGAGAGAGAGAGAGAGAGAGAGAGAGAGAGAGAGAGAGAGAGAGAGAGAGAACGGTATCAAATCGAATACACACCAATAACTGGTATCTAGGCCCGTTGACAGTATGAAGATTGTCTGATGCGGACAAAGGGTCCGTGTGTAAACTATAATTTGTATTTACCTGCAATCTTAATGAATGTATGGAAGTCATTATTAAGCGACTCTTTCAAGAAATTAAGTAACCTAACAATGGTAGAAATAAATGACATTCTAGCGACTTAGAAGTATATGACATCCGGCAACTGAGTATAAGTACACGGTATTTGTGGCACTTAGTAGAAGTACAGGATATTGTATGCACTTAGTAGTCGCTTCTTCTGATTTACATTTTGTATAATATTTGTCATATGTAGCAAAATAGAACTTCTGCTGTGTGCATTTGACTCACGGCGTGGCGTAGTGGGCACGACCACGGGACGCGCTGATGGGATTTTGCACATGAAGGCATGGAGCTGCGAGAAACCCCTGGTTGTGGTCCATTGTCCGTTGCCACCTAGGACACCAACATCACTTTCAGTGTGTATACACATCGTGCGTTCTCTGACCTTCCCAAAATATTTGATATATTATATATTCCCCAAATGTATCGAATTGGATTTTAATTTATTGAACATGCTCAAAATCAAATCCCATTAACATTAATTCCATCAGGCAAGTGGCTACAATTTTGTTTCGTTAGTTCCAATATTTATAAAGAGACGTGAGTGTAACACATTATCCAAATTCTTTTTAGGACAGATACACATATGGAATAGCACGTGGTTGTGCAGCATTCAGAAAAGACACACTAATGGAATAACACAGTGGTACAGTATTTGGGATAGATACAATTATGGGATCACACGTGATACTGCAGCATTTTTACCGGTGAAAATATGGGCTATTCCTCCCTTCGGACAAGGTTTTGGCTCTCCCGGTGACCAGTTGACGTACTCCAGTTCGTTGTTGTCCACCCATAACCAGGGAGTGTTTCCTCCTGGTGAAAAATTACGATACATACAGATCGTTTGGAGATGCTGAAATCAACTTTCGAAATATAATTTAAAGTTTCTGCCTGATTTTTATCTACAGAATTCCTTGCTATCACAATTTCGTTTCTGAGCATGCATTTGCTTTTTAAACTATCATTAAAAGTGTAATCTGAAAATAAGTCCAGAGGCCGGCACTTACAAGTCAAGCGCTCACATTCATTTCACTGTAACTGCGCGGAGGGGGGGGGGTCGATTCTTTTGCACTGTGAAAATTTACAATATTAATATAAATGTGCACGTAAAATACTAACTACCATATCGGCAGAAATTGAAATGCAGCTGGTTTTTTAGTGTTCTTATTGTTACAAAGTGTATATTTGTGTCACGGAAGGGCATTGCTAAAGTAAGGGTCATTTTTATAAAAGTTGGGGGTGAGGATTTTTATCAGTTTTTACTGGACACAGCAAAGCGTCTGACGGCGTGTTCGAGTACGTTTAGTTTGTAGACACATTAAATACATTACCAGCAAGCTGACATATATATACACAGCCCTCGAAGGAACACAAAGATTGTTTTTATTTCATTCTGTCGAAATATAGTTCGTGAGAACGAAAATTTGATTTCGTTCGCATGTAATAAACATTTCGTGGAAATGAAATAAAACATTTTTCTCCATGTTCCTTGGAGGGGCTCCGCATTGGGGAGCACACGCAATATATACCGTTCCTATTCTATTATTATTATTATTATTATTATTATTATTATTATTATTATTATTATTATTATTATTATTATTATTATTATTATTATTATTATTATTATTGTTGGGTTTGTTGTTGTTGTTGTTGTTGTTGTTGTTGTTGTTGTTGTTGTTTCGTTCCCGCCCAATGTATTTCGTTCGCACTAAATCATTAAATTTGGAACAATATTCTTTCTCCTTTCCTATTCGTTCTGGGGCTGGTGTTGTTAGCCATGGTTATTGAATCTAGATTTTATTTCGTTCATACGAAATATATTTCAAGGGAACGAAATAATTTGATTACAACGTATGGGGGGGGGGGATTCCGTTAACTCACGTAAATATATTAAAGCCTATACAAACAATTTTACGTATGTTTAGCTATGTATGCATTTTAAAGCTGATGCTTACGAGTGTACATATGTTTAGCCAAAGTATATATACATATATATATATATATATATATATGTATGTATATATATATATGTGTGTGTAAAAATAACTAACTGTAGGCTTTTTTGTTATATCTCGCTACCGCTTTTAGAATTTTTTATAACCTTTTCAAGCTTCATACCCCCTCAAAAATACTGGCCCACATGCCTTGGTAATGGTTACATGACGTTATGACTCTATGACGTCTTAATATAAGTAATTAGCACAGTGCTCGTGGTGTGACGTCGTAAAGTCCCGCTCTCGATAATTTAACCCTACATGAACAGTTAAACTTCATAATAATTTCGTGACGGCATGATATGAATAGTTAACAATAAATTAATGCCTCCTTCGTCGATGTCAAGAGTTATTGTGCCATGCTGGCCTTCTACTTCTAATAATGTCAATTTCTATTTAAGTTCAGTCCTTGTTTTCGTTTGAAAGAAATATTCTTATTGCGGCCTGTTATGCGGCAATTTGTAACACGCCCTTTTAATGATCGGATTGTTTTTCATCTGGAAAAATTGGCATACAAAGAATTTGGGATATATTTTCATTAACTTTTATCTGTATGTTCGCTGACCTATAGTTGTCTTGTTGCAGGCACGCGTACTTGTTGGCTGGGTGTAGTCATTCTCCGTTTCAGTTCATTACTAGTTGACCCAATGTATATTTCATTACAACGTCGACAAATTAATGCATAGATAACATTTTTAAAAGTACAATTTATGAAGGTTTGATTTGAAAAGTCGATAAGTTCCCACATTTATCTGAATTGATTAGCCATCTGTTTGCATGTTTTACACCTAGATAACCCCCAGTTTTTGCTCACAGAAGGTCTATTATCATTTTCTTCCGGTGTAAATCTCTGATTTTGTTTAGGAGTTGTTTTAGACTTCGAGGTTGTCATCAACTGAAAAGAACTTGAATATCACGCATGATATTTTTCAAGTGGTCATCGACTTCTAATGTGTTCACCCTGTCTCGTAATTTGGTTTGAATTTTAGAACTCCTGGGGTTGAACGTAGAAACCATAACTAATGTTTTCTCTTGTCCTTGTTTTGGGGTGTTGACCTTCCTCAATTCTATTTGATTATGGACTAACGCCCTGTGTATAGCACTTCTAATTAGGGAATCTGGATACCCTCTATCCCTCAAAAATCCATGTGGCTCATTTAATCGTCTTGCTTTCATTCGTGGGTTATCTACCATGGTCCAAATCTTTCTGGCCTGATCATATGGAATATTGGTCTTTATATGTCTAGGATGACAGGTACTGTACGGCATGTACTGATGTGTATTTGTTTCCTTGTAGTATATACCTGTAGGAATATATATCCCTGTGATAAATTTTCAAGTCCAGAAAATTTATTTCTGTTTTGCTTTAGTTGATTTCAAACTGCAATTTGATTCCAATTAGTTTTACTCTTCGTGAAATATGTGTAGCTCGTTCAATGATCCTGTCCAAGTAAAATAAAGTCAGCAAGGAAGCGTTTCCAACTTGATTTGAATTTGTTCATATAATATTATGCGCATCCATTAATCCTGCTTATTCAATGTTGTAGCTCTATCTCCAGATATCCCAATGTTAAGTTTGCATATGTCGGAGCTCGTTTAGTGCCCATTGCAGATCCTTTGTTTTGGATTTAACCTAGTCTGTTGAAGTTCAACGTACTGTTTTCTAGAATATACTTTCACGCTTCCATAATGAATTCGTTTGGGATATTACTGCAGAGGTTTGCGTCTTCAAAATATATAAGAATCTATCTTTCACTTTTTCTTTGAAAACTTTACTAAAAAAATCAATAACATCACGGATATAACTGTCCATATGGGGTAAAATGGCTTCAGAATTTCATCTATTAGCTCACTTAATCTGCCTATGATGCAAAAATAGGTCTGCATTTAAGGTCTACCGGTTGAATCACGTGTATGTACTCATCATTCTGCTCCTCGATTGCCTTTTTTAATGAAGTTAGATTTATGTACCTTTGGTAGTCCATACAAGCTGCTAGTCTTGGTGTCCATATTTTGTGGGTATGTTTTTTTCCTTTTACCCGTTAAGATATCTCCATATTTAGAGATTAATCTCTGTAATTTTGCACCGATGTCTTTTTCTTGATGATCTATATTTTGACACTTCTCATAATATTCTTTATCATCAAGCATGTTTTGTATTTTATTTGCATCGTAACTTTTGTTCATTACAACCAGTGCTCCTCCATTATCTGCTTTTATTATAATGATAGACTTATCATGACGAGGTTATGTAAGTGCTGCGTATATATATATATATATATATATATATATATATATATATATATATATATATAAGCATTACGGTTGAATTATGGAAGAAGTTGCTAACGTGCTCCCAAAATAAATAATATCTTTACATTCGCCCTTCGTAAGACAGAATTCCAATTGACCATCCCTGAGCTGGCAAAGTTCATTTATCAATGCAGCAACAATTTTTGTGCTGTCAGGATGATAGGAGGGTTGCTAGAAAAACTATGCATAACACGTGGGGATTCAGTCTGCGAAAGTGAGACTTGGGAATTCCGAACCCAGACATGTAATTGAGGGAGTGACGACATGCTGCTGATTGGCTATCTGCATAAGTGCCTGAGCAAAAATACAAGTTTTTTTGTCCTGCACTGTGACTTAAAGAAAAATGAAAGGAAACATTGATGCAATTGACACTCAATGTCAACATTAGTTACATATAAGGTGAAGTAAATCACTGTGACATGCGGGTGGAAGAGGCCAAATACACCTTGCAGCTTTTCGCCAAGTAACATAAAGCTGTTGAACATATTTCCCAGAAAAATCCTGTAGCTGGCACCCACACAAAGGCATGCCGTGTGTCTTAAACAATTTATATCTGGTGGCACTGTGGAAATATTTGAATTGACTCATAATTATGTTGGTTTCACGGTTGAATCTCTGAACTGTATCACGGATATTGTCAATATGGCAGCATAAAACCCAATAAAGTAGCGTAAGTGGTTGCAACTTTTTACAGGTAGATACTCTCATCTCCAGAGCAAACATTAGGTTTATTGGACTCTTTGTCGCGGTTAAGAGACAAAATTTGTGATTTGCTAGGGTTGTATTTTGCATTGTATTCCTCAGGGAAAGTTGAACAACCTTGTAATTATTTAGACATGGATGTAGCGTAGGTACTAACCAAACGATGTCATCAGCACACACCAACGCCCAAACAACGTTTCTAGCAACATGTCGACCTAATCCAGTGGCTAGAAGTCAGGTGAGAAGCTCATCAATGTATATATTTAACAGAATAGGAGACAGTACAGCACCATGCCCGACACCATTCAACTGAACATTTTTGAAGTGGATTTTTTCCATTTTACGTAAATGTTTTGACTATATATATATATATATATATATATATATATATATATTTTAACCAAGGACATATAATTGGGAATAAACTTGAATGATTTCACTGAGCTGTATCAAATGCTTTCCTTGCGTAAATAAACTGTTTTAACACCAGAGCAAGATTCATGTAATAATAATAATGATGATGATAATAATAATAATAATAATAATAATAATAATAATAATAATAATAATAATAGTAATGATTATAATAATAATAATAATAATAACAATAACAACAACAATAATAATAATAACAACAACAATAAAAATAATAATAGTAATAATAGTCATAATAGTAATAATAATTATAACAATAATAATAACAACAACAATAATAATAATAATGATAATAATAATAATAATAATGATAATAATAATAATGATAATAATAATAATGATAATAATAATAATGATAATAATAATAATGATAATAATAATGATAATAATAATAATAATAATAATAATAATAATAATAATAATAATAATAATAATAATAATAATAATAATAATAATAATAATAATTATTATTATTATTGAATTTCTCTATTCTGGTACCCCCAGTCAGAGTTACCTCTGTTCGTCCCTGGGAACAAGTAAATAATCTATGCATTCAATTACTACAAATGTCCTCAGATTAGTGGAACTCCCGGGCTTAAAGGTCAGTTGCAACTCAGATGTGTCTTAAGTATCACGGTTACCATGAAGAATAATTACACCAAGAACTTTACTCAATACATTACTCAGAGCAATACCTCTGTAATTTTCCGCATCGCAGGGGGGCTTCCTCCTATTCTTGATAACAAGATACAACATAATGTACAGCAAACCCTTGGGTGCGTGCCCATGTTTAATGGTTGGGTCAAAGAAGAGAGACAGATGTACAGTTACGCTCGCGGTCAAGTTAACAAACGCCAAAAGCACCAAAGTTTCCCAAACGTTTCCCAAACACTTTCAGTGAAACTGAAACGTTTTGCAAACGCGTAGTAAACACTTTGCAAACACTTTCCAAACGCTTTACAAACACTTTGCCAAACGCTTTCAAACACTTTGCCGAAGGCGTTTGGTGAAAGCCAAACGTTTTCAAACACTTTTCCAAACGCTTTCAAACACTTTACACTTTGCGCCAAACGTATGTGATACATGTACATGTACACTTGGTAATATAATTCTAATGACAGAAATATTTTAACAAGTGTCTGAAAAGGCTAACTTTCAAAATTTCGAATGGAAATACAGAAGCAGCTCAATTTCAGTATTGTTTGGCTTACTAAGCCAAGCAATAGAATTAGCTCCGGTGGAGTAAGCCAGGCGATACTCCATTGGTCCTTGGAGTAATTATATATATTTTAATTGAAAATTAGGAACTATTTCGGAGTAAATTTACGGGCAATATCATGATCAGATCATGAATCATGATCTGATCATTATATTGCCTTTGGATTTACTCCGAACCAGTTTTTGAAAGATGAAGTATTCGTGACATCTTAAATGAAGAATTAAGTCTTTAATTAATTTTAGTTGAATGAGACACTTGGGTAAACGTATTTGGATCGTGTTTTATATGACTATATACAACCTATAATGCTGGATAAGTGCACATTTACATGTAGGTACATCATATATTGCTGGACCTGTTGAAAATACGTTTGGAGTTTCTTCATCATTATAATGGAATTGTTTGAAATGCATAGTGTTTGAATGCGTTTGTGAAAGTGTTTGAAATCGTTCGGGTAATTGTTCAACGCGTTTGGAAAGTATTTGAACGCGTTTGGAGAAGTGTTCGGTAGCTTTGTGAAAGTGTTCGAACGTTTTGTAAAAATGTTTGAGATTTTTCCCAAACGCTTTCCAAACACATTCAAAACACTTTCCAAACACATTCGAAACGTTTTCAAACGTTTCCAAACACAACCCAAACACCAGCAAAACGCGAAAAAAGCGTTTGGTGTAATAGAAATGTTGCAATTTATATTAAGCAGGTGTTCTCTTGAAATAGTATATTTTATGTATATTGGACCAATTTTAAAGTAAGGAGATGTGGTCGGGGGGGGGGGGGGTGCGCAACGAATGAGTCAGACGCAGACCTGTTGGAGAGTGTTCAACTGGAATATGCTCTCAGTTGCCGTTCGTAATTCAGAAGATGCAACATCATTTCAACGTAAATTGGATAGAGACAAACCGAAAACTAACGACTTATTTTACATTGGTATTAGAAATCTAAATATTTTATATACCAGGATCAGAATGGGTTTCAGCCAGTTGAATCAAGACATATATTAAATAAAACTCTTAGGTTCCACTGCCGGCGCGTGTGGTGCGCCTGCTGAAACGTCTTTTCATTATTTTTTTTTGAATGCCCAAATTATATTATCCAAAGAAATAGATTACAGTTATTAATCATGCCACTGGCACTTTTCACTCCAAATACCTTATTGTATGGAGGTAATAACTGTTTGAAACAAAATTATCTTTGACGCAACTTAAAATTTTATTTTTCAGTCAGGAAGATTCAAATTACCTCAATTTAACATAACCATATATAGTCCCGATAAACAAGAAAACAGTTTTAAGTTTCAATAATGCTATGCCAACAAAGGTTATCATGACTGTGTGCCAACACAGACATATTGTTTTTCTAAGAATTTTTTCTTTCATTCTCTTTCTTTCTTTCTCTCTTTCTTTCTCTCTCTTTTTCTTTCTTATTTTCTTTCTTTCTTTCTTTACAGGCAAATTTGTCCGAAATTTCATTTGAAAAGTACTATACGTAGAAATTCCAAACTTGGCAAAATTATACTTCTATAGATGAAGTCTGGCCTTTTTATAGTGACAGGTCATACTTTTCAAAATTGTGCCAATGAGGGCTAATTAAAGTTTTAAATCTTCAATATCTTATATACTATGGTAGATAGGGTTCCGAGTGTATAGGAGTTCGATCATAGGAAGGCAAAGGTCATGTCAAATGTCATGGTCATGTCAAGGTCAAAGGTCATGCCAAGGTCAAAGGTCAATCTTAGGCCGAAATGTCATTTTAAAGGTCAAGGTTCACTTCAGGTAGAGGTTATCTCAAGGTGAAAGGTCATTTCAAGGTCAAAGGCCATTTTCGATGGTGACTTTCTTCAAGCTATTATTTGGTCAATTTTTATCCAATTTTGATCATGTCGGGTTCAAATTGTAGCTGTTGTAACACTGCACATTTTGAAACTCACACGTGACCTGTAAAGGTCAAAAGTCATTTGGACTTTGAAATTTTCATCCAGCCATAAGCTTAATGTAATGTGAAGTACTAAAGGGCAAAAGTTGTGACATTTAATATTTACAACTTTTGAAGGCACACGGGCAGACTTGCTTTGAAGCAAATCTTCTCTTCTAGTCACATCTATATTTCTGGAAAAGCAGCTGGAAGTCCCTCTATCTGCCCCGTATATATCACCCAACTAATCTTCTTAGTGTTATGTCCGTGTTACAGTGTTGTCCTGTGATTTGGGCTTCTATCCTTTACTTTTTTACATGCTTACTCTCATTGCACATAATATGATTACACTTAATTACCAAGTAACTGAGTTATACACATTGCATCTACTATTGTTCCTGATTGTAGCAGAAGTTTAATTGTGTTTCAAAACAAAAACAAATGTACATTCTTATTCCACGAGAAGAATCTATATCAGCATGGTGCCTGTTTTCCAATCGTTTTTAAAACAAATATGTTTATGCCAATGTTGAATAATCAAGTAAGGGACTCGGAAATACTTGGAGTAGTTTGTTTGAGAAGAAAATTGCCACCAGGGCCTGCTGCGGAGCTAATTTTACGCGAAGCAATGACTTTAAGGACAACGTTTTCATTTAAAACATAGGAATCTAGCCTGGGATTAGTGCAATACACAAAAGCAGGTAAAGGGGGGGAGTTGTTGTCTATGGGTTTTCTACACTCTCTAGCAAAATATTGGTTAAAAACTTCTGCTCTCTTAGAATTATTAGAGATGATGTTGTCATTTTCGATTGGGGGGGGGGGGGGGGATGCTAGGATACAACTTGCACCCTAATATAGATTTTGACAATTTCCACCACTTCTTTACATTAAGTTCTCTACAGTCTAGTTCAGACCGAAGCTTGGAGAAACAGGTCCGGATTGCATCTTTGTTTGCCGAAACAGCAATATTCCAGCATCGCTTATAAGATTGGTCGAGCCGTTCAGTAACGGGGGAAGGATTGCCACTGTCTTTTTTCTAAAAGTTCTTATAACTTTTCCAAGCTGGGTTCCCTCTAGGTGTTAGGAGTTTAGTATGAACTGCAACCCAAGGTTTTGAAAGAACCACTGCGACAGAGGTCGGTGTTTAAGTGTTCACCCCTGATTATAGTGTCAATATATGTTTCGTAACACTTCGAAGAGATTTATTCCAGTAAACCTTGATATTTGCTTTCATTATCATCATATCTAGAGGTGTCACATGGCATGTAAACATTTACGATAAGGAGTTTTCGGTGTTGCGTTTCAATCACCAAACCACACATAATTTGAGGCAAACGGGACTAACGAACATTTACAATTTACACTTCTTCTCCAAAGAATGGCACAGCCACCTCAGGGCTTGCCTTGGAGAAGTTGATCATCCTTAATGCCCGATATTAACATGGTAACATGGAAACAATTAGGTACAGTTGTTCAAGTGAACCAAGTTGATCGTCGTATAGCCAGTGTTCACGAATTAAGACAATGTTACTTTTATTTCCAAGTTGCCTGATATTCTAGACCACAGGGATCTCCACCAGAAAAATAAAAATGTGTCAGTATTCGTTGTGTTTGTCTTGTCCTGTGATCGAGAACGCTGGACTGTGGGCGCGGGTGACATTAGTCAAGTGACTTGCGCCCACAGTGCGGAGCCCTAGATCAGAGGGCCAGACAAACACAAAAATTCTTGGCACAATATTATGTTAAGGATGCAAAGCCCTGTGAACTCGACCCTTCCTGTGCCATGACCATGGGAGTCGGAGCTGGCAATAGAGAGGTTTTTGCCTCAATGGTAATAGAAATACATATGATCGCTGTAAACTTATGTTTAATAGGCAAGGGCAAGAACAGACGGTTCAAGAACTTCCTAAAAGAGGGCACTGCAGTCAGTGGAGGGCCAGGCTTGTGTGCTCCCATTGCCTTACATTGTAATTTGCAGCTTAATAACTTGAAAACTACTGCACATACAAACACAAAATTTCAGACTGTAAATCTATATGCATAACTGAATACCTCGCAAAGATCATAAAACCACAACTACAAAAGTGACCAGTTTATTTAAGGTTGCTTCAACATACAAACTAATGGGAATACACAATGGGCAAAAAGACACAAATACAACCAAATGTGTGGGTATTCAGTTATGTTTTGGAGCGAATACACACATTGGAGCTAATTTTGACTGTTCCTGTTCAGGCCCGTAACCAGGGGGGGTTCGAGGGGTTCAATCGAACCCCCCTTTTCAAACGAACCCCCCCCCCCCCAGTAACATTGTGAAACTTATTTAAAGTCAGCCACCTAGTACACAGGTGCAGTGAATGTTGATCATTGGCGCCCTTTTAATATCGCCGCTTTGCCTCATAGATATTTATCATTTAAAACGTCATATTCTTCAAAATAAAATATACTCACAATTGTGGAGCTCGTTTCTCATGTTTTAAATAATTTCTGAGCTTTCACTTGAAGCTACGCTGTCCTTTTGAATGGTAAAACGTTTAACTCTTTCAGGTTCATCCCCGTATTCAAGACTGAGTCAACAGATATATAGTGCACTTTGCATGACACAAACTCGAAAACTGTTTGTCCAGTCTCGTTGTGCATTACATGATTAAAAGCCCTGCGGAAAGCTGTTGACTTAGCCTATGTTATTTTTCAAAAATTAAATCTAGACATAGGTCTACCATAGTATACATATATCATATTAAAGAGTACTAGCTCTATGAACGATTTGATATATGTGCCTATTTAATATGTTGGTCTTATATAGCCATTAGATATACATGATGGATCTCATTGAAATGCTCAAATATCACTGGATGTATTCGTTGGAAAGGTCTTTTCACGAGGAATGCAAATATGAAATTGTTATATTGATATTGTATCATCACTGAGGGTCCGTATATATACGGACTCAGACTGCAAAGTGTTAACTTGATTCGTCATGATGAAAGGCATAGCCTCTTTTCTTTATGATGGAAGCCATAACTCATTTCTTCATGGTGGAAGCCACAACTACTGTGTTAATTTGAGAAAAACTTAGGAAAAAATTCTCTTCAAAAGCTGTCCTCGGTACATGTGACAGCAATGTGATTGTCACTGAGTGTGAAATGTATCTCAAAATTCACAAGGCAGTCTAGGACACACAAAAGTACATATTCATATTGATAATATATATAGTATTATACTTTATTAATCTAAAGGGATAGTCTATCTCATCAGAATTATAATGAACTAGCCGTATACCCGTGAAAATACGGGTTCTTTGAAAGAAAGATCAACCGTTTTGATAACATTCATTGTAATGTAGGCTGATTCACTGGGAAATAAAGACAAAAAATAAAATCTTTGATAGTAGTAGGGGTAATCATTATTATAGCGTTCAAACAAATACAAAATTACATGTGGGCCTACAGGTAGATCTATGTTAAGAATCACTCATTTCAAGATTTCACGGAAGACTGTATTTCAAAGTTGTGCAACCAAATAATATTGATTTTGATTATTTTTAATATTAAGTCCTTGTAATCGCTCCCACTGTAGGCCTACATGGAAAATGGAAAGCTGAAAGTTGCGTTTTCCCGCATTTTTTTCCAAAGTCAGATTGCGGGGGGGGGGTGTCTTTCTGTTATGTCGGGCTAAGGCCTGCACGTCAGACAGCTAAAAATGCGTTTTCGGCTAGTGTTCACCTTTACTGTTTTCAAGTGGAATTTCAAAAATTATTTAGAAGCATAGGCCTATATATAACATAGACATGCATGTAGGCCCTACAACTGACCTTCACATAGGTCCTACATTTTCATCAAACAAAATGCAAAAAAATTGAATTTGTCAATGAAACCAAGTAATGAAAGATAGTTATTAATGTTGCACTTAAAAAAACTAACTTTATGCAAGAAAATGTATATTATGTGGACAATGATCGGCTATGCACGCAAATTCAGTAGACTTGTAGAGCTCCAGGGCCTAGTGCCTATGTAGGCCTAGGCTTACATGTAGAAGTCAGAAACAACTCGCAGCGATGAACGCTAGGTGGCTCTCTATCTACGTCGCTTGTCCTTATATAATGACTTCATTCAAAATACAAAAGATTTGCCCTAAAAAATCGATTAATTGCCGATATTTATCGATTGGCCCAACGAAATTAAAAACGGTGAGAAAACCACGCTCAGGGGGCCCAGGGTAACACGTGGCCCGAATTTCAAGGCATTTCATCCAGTAGTTTTAAAGTTTTTCTATACAAAGCTGTGTATTATATATAGATATCGCTGAAGTAAATCACTTCAATATTTTTTGCCGTAAAATAAGCATATATGAAAGACAGAAAGTAAGGGCAAAACCCCCCTCAGATTGCAGGAAATGCTGTTTTTAGGGGTTCTTTTTTGAAAAATTTCCCGGGGGAGCATGCCCCCGGACCCCCCTAGCACAGCTTCGCGCCTTCGGCGCTCGCCAATGTCACTTTATCATTGCAAAACGAACCCCCCTTTTCAAAAGGCTGGTTACGGGCCTGCTGTTGTTCATATATCATCCAGAAAAGTCATCAAGTCTAGAAGGGATATATTTTCGTATTCTAACACCATAAGGCCATAACGATTCATTGAATAAGTCTTTAAACCGGGAAGAAGGTACCGTCAAATATGAAGGATTTAAACTTAGAGTTTGGATTTGAGACACATGCCAACGCAGGTATGTCGAACCCAGCATCAAGGACATTAAGTCGTGAATCAGTGTCTATGAGTGTACCTACGCTTAAATTCCATTTAATTGGTGCCACTTACAGGTGCTTGTTTATCATTATCCGATTGAAAATATTCTTACCTAAAGTGGAAAGTCCTAGCCATAACACTGGTACCCCGACAGAATTTAATTCCTCCAGGTAAGTGTTGATAAACGCTTGTTCGTCAGCCCTGGTAAAAGCAAACACGCATCAAAGCATCAACTTGTGTTTGGCCCAAGTGTGTAGCACATATATGATCAATGGAAATGGGAAAGTTCCCACTGAGTAACATGATGTTCCATGGACTCCTACGCTGCAAAAACTTACGGCCAGTACGTAACATTTTGCTAATAAGTTTAACTGTTTCAGTGCCAATCACGCCTTATGTCGATCCACTGATGTCAAACTAGTCTGAATTATCATTAGGATCCCAGATTCGTATTCCTCGTTAAAAGAACTGTCATTCAAGTACCGGTACCAAAAGTTCCAGACAGAATACCCCAGGTCAACAGCTTTTCTCGGCCAATGCGCGCCGAAAAAAACAGTGACTCAGTCCCCAATTCGGCCATGAAAGAGTTCAATCATGGAAGTTACAATCAGGTAAAGAGCATTACATCTTTCCAATACGCTTAATCGTGGGAGTTAGCATTGGGTAAATTAATATTTCAGTAAGCAGTTGTCCCTTGCCCTTGAAAACTATTCCTGGCAATACCTGAAGTCAATTGAGTTAATAACGGTAATTTATTGGTAGCAGAGTTTTCGATAAAGTCTTGTATTTTCGTCGAGGATAACTATATTTACAGTGTTTTTTTCATCAAGGAAACTGACGAACAAGTTTGTTTTCTGATTTGGACAACGACACTTTCCCTAATTTTATATCGCTAAGGGTCATAAGCGACAGCAATTTCACAGAAATTCCTCTTGGTGCCGGGCATGGACAATTAAAACAGATGCTGCAGACATATGTACATTCTACAAACCCCACAATCCAATATCAAGTTATAGCACGATGTTTCTGTATTGAAGACACCCAGAGAACGACAGAGAGACACATAAAGACAGACATACACGCTGAGAGAGAGAGAGAGTGAGAGAGAGAGAGAGAGAGAGAGAGAGAGAGAGAGAGAGAGAGAGAGAGAGAGAGAGAGAGAGAGAGAGAGAGAGAGAGAGAGAGAGCACTACTGCCTTCTACAGTTTATGATTACTTGTATATTGTCAACAGCTGCGCTCCCCGGGCCCTGCAATAATCCCGAGCCTCTGTCCATGAGAGCCAGTCTTCTGGCCTTGTGACACTCAAATAACATTGGTCTTCGTGGATTCGCCAGCCTGGTGCACAGGTGCCTGGAAAAGTACTATTTTTTATACTATCATGATATCATAGTTATGGATTTAATATGCAAAAGGTCGGCTCATTTGAACACAGACCAGTTCGGTTTAAAATAACAGGAACTCCTTACCAACGAATTTTTATTACAGTCAATGTCCTACTTAGTTTTAAATACCGATGACCATCTTTCTGCAAATGATCATCTTAGTATTAAATTGATTAATATCTGGTATTTTTAGGTTGCTCCTCAAAGTTTGTGTATCCGAGAAGAGTCACTGAAAAGCTTATTCGGAAATTGAATGCATTATTGTTTCTTTATATCTAACAAATGAAAAAAGGTCAAAATTA
>OZ026620.1:53722401-53751567 GCA_964020975.1 Hermodice carunculata
TGGCAGAATGATTCTCATAACTGTAAGGGCTTAGAGGAAGTGCGGCTCTAAGGAGAAGTAGAGCATGTGTCATGGATTTAAGGTTTGACAGGGGGTTAACCAGATGGAAAGAAATAACAGGTTTGGGGAAGGAAAGGAAACAGTGGTAGCCCTTAACAGGGCTCCTATGACTGTGTGCACAGGACATGAGAAATGCCTGAGGCTTAGAGGCGGGAATACGGTCAGAGGGAAGGGTTTTTCTTCCTCAGGCCACCTCTATCAGTTTTGATACAGGACCACGGCAAAAATGCTGCGCGCCACAGGATTCCTCTTATTATGTACGTATGTTACCATAAGTGCTCGCTTGTGCTTGCTAATCATAAATATGAAAATTAAGTTAAATGTTCCAGATTTATGGCATAATACATAACCTCTAGAACACTAATGGGTTGAGATACCACCAGAATTGAGGTGGGTGATCATTCCAGCCTCCAGAGCGTAAATAGCTTGATAAGAAAAAGGTAGAAAAGTAACTTACCTCTTCCAAAAAAAATGAAAAAAAAGCCTTGTTATATTAAAATGGATCGGTTAACAAACCGGGAAGAAATATTAATTCTATCAAAGATTACAACATCTCCCAAGAAATCAAGTAAGAATTAAAAGATAAATGTCAGGCTGTAAACAGTTGGTTAGCTGTGTCGCACTGTAAGCAACATTTAAATTGGATTAGTGTAAACACTGAGGGAGTGGGGATATCAGTCAATGCAAGCAAATCCCCTTTAACACAAGACAAATCCCTGAAGTAATAATCAGAAAACGTCGAATTGAGGCTGCTATATGCTTGGCCGCCATAATGTCTTTGACGAGCACCTGCTTAGCTTTCAAAGGAATGAACTAGGTTTACTGCATTTCCTGGTGGATTTTACCCTGTCCGATCAAAATCTCAAAGAACACACAGGTCATAATAGCCTATCTGGATCGCTGCAATCCTTAGTAGGGGAGAAGGTCACGGAGAAGAAGCCCTGGAAAACTATAACCATAATCTAGAGCCTGATTCGTCACCATGAAGAACGGATTAGGCTTCATGTAAACCTTAAAACCATCCTGAGACCACCTAGTCTTCGAATAGTCCAGTGCATGTATTTCTCCTCTTCTAGCTCTTGAAGCTAGAGTGATGAGAACAAGTTTTCTTCGAAAAGAAATGGTCGTACAGATCAAGTTAATCTTCACTGATCTCCTGTTTACAGTGTGGGACAAAAACTCAGGACAGTGGAAAGAAGAGAGAATGTAGGAAGAAAGATAGGATGGAAAGAAAAAAGAAATAACTCCAAGGAAAACAGAATGTCTCAGTTTGCACCCATATACAACTACCGGAAAAATGGATCAATACCTAAAACTGACTATAAACCTTTACTTCGTCATCCTTGTAATATAATAAAAATCAACAAAATGCTATCCAATTTGAGAGAGATAACACTGGCAAGAGAGATTGTATTGGGTAAGATAATTCACAGATCTAAACTTTATTTCAGTTTATACAGATGTGCCATAATGCTTTTTAGGGACACAGGCGTTAAAACGCGGCAGTGGTTTTAGTAAGTATATAAAAACAGGTCTCTTTAATTCATTTTTGGGAAACAATTTGAGCAATTTAAGAATGAAAAGTGGCCTATGTATGTAAAATCTGATTAATTCTACAAAGGACTGCACTTGAACCCATATTTGGCGTCCTTTTAAGTCAAGAGTGGGGGATATAGCAGAACTATGACCAGCTTTTGTGCACACCTCTCAGTCAAGATCAAAACATTTGTGTAAAACCTCTAGTATGTCATCAATGGTGGCCTTCCAAGGATCAAACTTAGGATATGGGCCTGACATCGCTTAGCAAAAGGGGATGACTTGGAGTCATACAATTTTAGAGAAATGGCCCGAAATTTCCCTTTCATCACTCGTGCCCCCACTTTCTGTCAAAGGCTGGAAGTAACAAAGCTCTTCATGACAGCTGCCATGCGTGAAGATGAAGAACTTTAGAGTTTGAGTGAAACACTGACGTAGCTGGTTGACAAAAGAAGTCTTTCCTGTCTGGAAGAACCCTTAGGGGTTCCATACTGAGGTTTAGTAGTTCCACCACCCAGAGCCTCCCAGGCCGCCAGGGAGCTAGCTATTAGTATTAGGTTCTACTTCCTGCTTGCATATATTCCAAAGTACTTTTAGAAGAGGAGGAGTTGGTGGGAAGGCATATGAATATGTTTGATAGAGATAGGGTGTTTTAAATCTATGAAATTGAAAACATATCCTTCAATTACCACTCTTAAAATGTAGGGGTAGATGGTGTATTGGCACTATCTGTTGGAGCAAGTTAAGAGTTGACCAACAACTGCCTCTGTGTTGGATGACTCCCCCAACCATTAGGCTCGACTGGTTGTTGATGAAAACGCAGAGGTGGCTCCTGTACCACGTCTGCCAACCTTAGCACTGAGGATCTGCCCTCAACCTCTCCCTGTGAAATGCATGAAACTGCCACCTGTCGTTCTCCCTTTGTGGTTGCCTGAACCACCACCCAGACCAATCCAGATGTTTTGACTTTGAGCAGGGGCCTGTTTGGGACCAGTGGCATGCTTAATTAAGGTCTGCTGCACCCTCAGGGACGACTGGTTCCTAGCCTCCTTTGCAATTTCTCTCATGGATTCTTTGTCAAATAGGTCTTGTGAATCGGGGCTGATTGGAGTTATAGTATAGACTCTGTGCCAAACACTGACTAAGATAAGTTTCCATACCTGCATGACCCTCTGTAATAAAGCCAGGTTAGTTTCTTGACGTATAACAATCTCCAAGGAGAAATGTAACAATCTCAATTTAGATATTTTCAACTGCCATGGAAACAGTAAAATATGGCGAACTGTTGGTGGTAAGCCCACACAGCACCCCGATCTAGACAATCCCAGACAAGGCCACAGGCTCATCGGAAGTGCACAAGGTCTAAATGGTAGTACAGCTGTCCTGAATACAATGCTGCAAAACTCTATCCATAACAAAATCCCTATGCTGCCAGGCTTTTTCTCAGCACACAGTATATCGAAAGCAACCTGGGGTTCTCGAAGCATATAGTCCCAAATTTCCTTTGGTACATCCGAACTATTTAGCATTTTATTTGGTCATGGCTGCAGGTTTGCGGGTTGAACCTGAGCACTATAGCATTAACATTCTGTTTGCCTGCCTTGCCAACAAATCTTCCATGTATGCACTGAATAGTTTGGCTACTTTATCATCAGCCTGTGTCATCTGTGACATGGGCTTTGGTTGTACAATGTTCAGTTTTTTAGGTGAACCCAGCCCTTGCTGCCTTAAATGATCCATGATCAAGGCAATATTCTGGGCATAAATCGCTGCATTGGACAACTTCCACTCCTCCTCACAGTTCGAGTCAGGGTTGGACTTCGTCTTCCTAGAAGCCTGTGACACTTGAGTCTCTGTGGTCTCCATACCTGGACTAGTTCTTTTGTAGTTACCAGAATCGTGGGTAAATACCATTGGGGAGACCTCAGGCCTTCCAGGCCTCTGATGTGCATGCTCAAAACAATGAGAACCTAATCTGGAGCCACGTTACTCTCTCCCTTCTTCATCTAAAGAAACGTTCTTAAAGTTTATAGACCAGACAGACAAATTCAACTCCTCCACTACAAAGAAATCAATTCACCTTCATTAGGCATATACATTACTTGTCTTAAACTTTAGTTCCTCTTGGGTCAGGCCCAAGTTGTATAGGGTTGGCTGGACCAGAGCCAGGGGCCTGGCGTTGGAAGTACATGGCACCTTTGTTGTCCCAATACAGTATATCATGGTGGTCCCATTTGTCGGGGCTGAAGTGTGGGCATCCCATCTAATGGCATGCCAGCACCAAAATCACTAGATTGCCGGTTTGTATCTCTCCTTGGGGAACCACCTGTGTAGTGGAAGGAAAACATACCAGGGATGGTTTCCAATGTTGCCACTCTGTCAGCATCTCAGAAAATCTAGCCAACCTAAACTGAAGTTTGCAACCTAAGTCCTGTTTTGATTTTAAAAACAGAAGAGTGTACCTGTATCAGCCTGCAGAGACACTGCAAACGGTACCATGAGGCTTTGCGGTACAGCAGGGCTTCATGGGGCAGGAGCAGGTGGGGGTGATGTTGCAGTAAGACGTGTTGGTAAAGTTCGGAACACCCTGTCTAGAAGTCGTGGAGTAAGGGGAACAGGTCCTGGAATGGTTCCATGACAGAATCCTACAATGCTTATGCTTTTTCTAGAGCTTGTGTCTCCACTAGTATGGGGACCTCAAGTATCACACAGGGCTATGTGACCTAGACCTTGGCACAGTGCTGTCCCATACAGTATTTCCTGGAACCATAGTTAATGTTACGAGGCTGGCAATGCTGCCTCCATAGTCTGTTGGATCTTGCCTGGGAACAACAGTTTCAGTTGCTCCTGTAAAAAGACTGCCACTGTTGTCTTATCGAACACTGAAGGGTTGAGTTGTGCAGGGACTGTTCTATCTATCTTATGTGGCGTCATTACAGAGCCAAGTGGTGACACTGTTGCCTGCTGTGGCGTGGAACCATCCTGAACAACACTAACCTGTGTGAATGGGGATGAAGATGACTGTACCTGTGGATTTGCTCGCCTTGGAGGAACAGATGACGCATGGGCAATATCCTGAGTGTGGACAGGGCAAGTTGATCAGGTGTAAGTGTCATCTGGTGCTGTCTCTATCACTGTGCTCATCTTTGTGCAGTCATGACATCCACACGATGCACTTTCTCGCACATTTGCGGTGGCCACCCTCTGCCCTCTGCACACATAATAGGTATTGCTTTTGCTGCATTTATATCCCTGTAGCTTCTCTATTCATGCTCGATAATCCGAGTGCCTGTCGCAGCTTCCCATCAAATGGCCATGTGAGTCCTGATTTGGCTGAACAAGGCCTGCATCCGCCATTGTAAGAGCTGGACAAATGTAAGTAACCAAGAGGAGAACCTGGTTCTCTACATCGTCTGTGTGACAAAATTTTTGTTGTACTGCCACACGCCTTGCAGCTTGTGTTCGAGAAACAAACACCCAAGTAATGAAATCAAACACTGCATTAAATCAGAGCAGAGACACTCTTTTGAACCATAGTTAAGCCACTGACAATTTGGCCAGCAATAGATATGAATTGATGTATTAGATCAAGACCCGAAATGAGCTGCCTGGTGTAGATAGCGCTTCAGTCACCCAGGACCATCAGTAGCATAGTCAGAAAGGATTCTGGTGGTATTGATCTTTTGAGAGACACGACCTAAGAGGTCAAGAACCCATGACTGTTCTAGAGGGGATGTATTATGCCATAAATATAGCTATTTACTCCTGGTAGGGTACACCTAAAAAGCATTAGGTACAGATGAAATCAAATTTTCTCATAATGTGCGTTTACTTCTGAGTGAAGCTATTTTAATTTGCACTCTTTCTAACAGGAATTTAAAAATACTAAGGCATTCAGGCACAGAACGACATGGACAGAACTATGGGTTTGGCTGTAATATATATATATTATTTCGTACACATAACGGTACACATTACATAGAAAAGAAGGCAACTAAAATGAAAGGCAATATAGTGTCAGTTATAGCATAGAGAGATTGCATCTATATGTGTAATATACCATCACACTTAACTTGTAGCATACGGAAATGAAGATAGTGATATTCTGAACAAGGAACAGCATCTGCTGGATTGATTGTGATCATGTCCAGCGTTTTGGAGGGAGGTTAATCAGGCTCTTCGTGAGGTAAATCAAAGTGTAAACCTTTCAAACATGAAACAAACATGGCAAAACGTGAGACTTATACCTGATTTATTCTCCAAGAGTGCAATCCAATCCACATGTCCTGTTTGCTAAAACGTGCAAGATCCACCACATACTCAGATAAAGCATGACTGTTAACCTTGACAAGATGAGCCCCTTCACTGGAACAGCGATCTCTGTCATCAAACGGTTAATATTGTAAGGAGGGCACAGAATTCCATTGTTAAATACAGTTATTAATACGAAATGAGACCATTCATTTCAGAACGTTAATAACCATTGCCACCAACAACTTGACGACTGAGTTGCATACATCGGTTTTCAACTATTTTCTGCTTTGGAAAATGGATGATGCGCTATAAAAATCTTCCCAGAAAAACTTGACACAAATCACACAGACACACAGACATATGCACACACGCACGCGTGCAAACAAACTATACCATCGTGGTGTAAATATACGTATAAGTTACAAAATCGATGGAATCTGGGATACAGTACCGCATTTTACACAAATGGACCACAGGTTATAGACTTTACTGTACACGGTGCTCTACGATTAAATGTAAATTCTAATTCTTTTGTTTAAGTAATTTAGCGCAATTTCTTTGTAGGTTATGTTGCCGTCATCTAGCCTCTTTCTTAAATTTACCAGGATGTTATTGTACCATAACAGCAACATGATAATACAGGGGGAACATTGAGCCTGTTGCCATTTAATTACTCGGTTGGAACTTGTGATTGTGTCATAATAAAACATGATAAAAGAACTATAACATGAAATGTGTTGGTATTAAATCACTTTGTTAAATATCAAATTTGTGTCAATAAAGAATGTCTAATTTTGTAGAGAATATATTAAAATACTAGACATATATATATTCTTAACCTTTCGTTGCTTTGAGATATGCATTGTGAACCTTTTATGTGAGTAAAGGTACTAAGGTTGCGGGAAAATAATCTTGGCAATGCAAGAGACACTCATAGTGTTTATGAAAAGCAGAGTTTAACTGGTTCAATCTAAACAATGTCCATTTGTTATCAGTATTATGATCGTATTTTGAGTAAAAAATGAAAACCGTTCAGTAAATTCTTCAAAATCACGAAAGATATATTTTCTTGGATTAAAGGAGCTTTCTGAGGTTTGATTGAAACGTGCCCAAGGAAAAGTTACATGTGTCCCAAGTAAGCCCTTATTTGAAACTAAGTATAACTTGCACAGATAACTACAGCCTGCCACCTCAAGCTGGTTAATATCTCGTTTAATCATATTTTTACTTTCAAATCGACCGATGAGCAAGCTATGGCTATGAGAAAGCCTTCCGCAGAGTCTCACTTATTAACATGTCAGACATATTCGCTCAGAGAGTATAGGTTTTCAAGCATGTTTTGATACATATAGGTGTCCATTGAAGACCCGTTAAAGTTTTTCCAGGTTGATACAGTCATTTTTCAAAAATTACCTGTTGAACGTGTTCTGGTAAGAATAAGTGTAAAAGTAAATTCTTCCACGTTTTTGTACTGTACTTTGAGGGTAGGCGGAGACACGCGTGACATACAGAGTAACTAACTTGACTTATGAATTAAAGGTATTAATGATATGGATGTGTTGTATGGCATTTGACTAATGCACATCTTATAACAATAAATAAACACAGAACCTACTGTGCATTAGGCCAGGTATCAGTAGATCGTACGTATTTCAGGCATCTGCTACCAACATGGTCCCAGTTCGTTTCACATGGCATTACAGAACCTGAAAATATTCTCTCATTGCTGAAAATCCAAGAAAAATCGCAGGCCACGTGTACAAAAATATATTTCCATCAGTCGAAGTACTTCGATGGTATTGTACTCATTTTACCGTGTTTAAATTTGTTACAAAGTGATGTGTATTAATAAACGTCAGGTGTCAAATAATGATTTTGTATTATAAGAATACACGTCATCGTGAATTAACTAATACTGTTGGCTCGGCGAGTAACGAAAAATGTATAACTAACTGGAGTTTCTCTTGCAGATGTACGGTCGCACAGTGTCACACGGCCCGCTGGAGAAGCCGTCTGTTTCCATGAAGGCACAGTTGTCTTTAGGCTTCGGGGATGGCTGGCCGCTCTTCCAAGGACTTTAATAGAAAAGGATTAATTCTACATAAACGCAATGTAAATATTTATGACAGTTGGATCGCTTTCAACGTTGCTCTGAGGTACATAGAATTGAACGGATCAGGGCTTCCTGGCGTTTATACACCATTTTGTGTTACCCAGAAAAAAAATTAGCACTTAGTTACTTGCACACACGCCTGTTGTATAAAAAGAAAAAAAACACTTTGACACAAATACAGTTTACAACATCGTGGCAAAGACACCTTTCACCCCTTACATTCAAAATGGATTGGTTGTGATTTAACACTTCCCCGTTCAAATCGCCTGTACACGTAAATTGGTCTCTGCTTTAATACCTTTACGTACCTTTAATGTTAATAGATGGATACCCGGGCATAATACCAGTTGCTGTGTACCAAAAATATTAAATAAAAATGGATTTGCTAAAAATACCACTAATGGATTTGCAGGAGAGATACTACCTTATTTCATAGGCATAACACTACTGGATTTGCAGGATATATACTGCTGTAAACATAGGTATGAAATGGCTCTTTCACAAGCAATTTCGGCAAAAGTTAGTGTGCTCCTATTTGGCATAATATTGCTAAATTCGTGGCACTTACAAAACAATCTTTTGGTCAAGTACCGGCATGCATACAGTTCCCATAGGAGACCAAAAGCCGTACCAAATTGGTACTACCGATAGGCTTACAATTACCATAGAAAACCACAGTCCTTATCAGGTTGCTAACAGTTACCATAGGAGAACAAAGACTGTACCAGCATGCTTACAGTTACCATAGAAAAACAAAGACCGTACCAGCATGCTTACAGTTACCATAGGAGAACAAAGACTGTACCAGCATGCTTACAGTTACCATAGGTGACCAGAGACGTTACCAGCAGGCTTATAGTTACCACAGGAAACAACAGACCCCACCAGCATGCTTACATTTCTCAAAGGAGAACATAGACCGTAACAACATGCTTCTAGTTACCATGGGAGATTACAGACTGTACCAGCATGCTCACAGTTTCCACAGAAGAACAAAGAATAACCAGCATGCTTACAGTTACCACAGAAGACCAGAGACCGTACCAATGATCCAGAGCAACAGCTTCCTCCGCGCCATCAGAGCGCATGTCATCGTATCGAAGAAAGTTGTTAACTCTGTGAAAATGTGGCACTGCAAAATGCCAGGATAATCTCTCCGCATAATTTTTCCCAAATCAGGCGACACTTTTATTCTGTCATTGACGCCATCATTCATGTGGAGGCAGTTGCGGCGGGTCTACATAAGTACCGCCATGGTTGTGTACTGTAGTTCTAGAAATTTAGCGCTCGACTTAATTTAACTATATTAGCACACTTAATCGATGCCCTAAAATAAAATACGCTAAAATTCTATGCCAAAAATAATGCATACACAGTGGAACCAGAAGATTTCCACATAATTAACGCCATGATTGCGTGCAGTAGTTCTAGATATTCAGCGCTCGACTTATTTTATCGATATTATCGCAGTTACTCGATATGCTAAACTAAAATTCGCTAAAATGTCTATGCAAAAATAATGCATACAGATGACTGCCTCGGTGTTTAAGATTTGTATCGACAACTTTGTGGACTTCCAAGTTAGCACTTTGCTAAGTTGTCATACAGTAGCCATACATTTTTGGTTTAAACATATTTTATTTCACCAAGTCAAAAACGGTTGGAGAAAAGAGCAAATCATTTTGAAAATGCTCTTTCAACTTCATGAGATGGCTTATATCATCATCAGAATTGCATGTCATCCTTTGTTTTGTTTACATAAAACTTTAACCTCAATAGCATAGACTAACTACAAAGGTGTGGAAAATCAGTATCTATCTAAAGACACTAATTCTGACATCTGGTTCTTTACTAAAACTGGCGGAAACGACCCAGATAATGGAAAGTTTGCCGAGACCCTTGATTCTATGGAATGCAACAGCATATCAACTCCTCAAAGTGGGGACATACCCTTGATTTTTTAGAAGTTAAACGCGGAAGTTATAAATTATCCCGTATGGAAAACCCAAAGTTGACCGGAGGGTATCAGAGTACTCATCACTAATTAAGTCAAATGCTTAAAGCCACTACCTCTAGTTAGAACCGTTAGAGTTACGCTCGCGTTCAAGTTAACTAACGCCAAACGCACCAACGTTTCCCAAGCGTTTCCCAAACACGTTCAGTGAAAGTCGGACGTTTTGCAAACGCGTAGCAAACACTTTGCAAATACTTTCCAAAAGCTTTACAAACACTTTGCCGAACGCGTTTGGTGAAAGCCGAACGTTTTCAAACACTTTTCCAAACGCTTTCAAACACTTTACACTTTGCGCCAAACGTATGTGATACATGTACATGTACACTTGGTAATCTAATTCTAATGACAGGAATATTTTTAACATGAAATGAAGAAAAGAACAAATGAGTCAGTGACAAATAATTCCTGGAAATATGTATTTGTCACCTTTACCTGCTAATATTTATATGGTTACTGGTAATCAACAATATTATGATATGGTCATACCTAATTAAGGAAGAAAATAAGAAAAGGCAGACGAAAACAAATAATATGCCTACATTAACAGGTTTAACACATCATTTATTATAAAGCTACAGATCTTTCAGTAGCAAGTATACCCAGTCGCTATCATACTTTTTCTGAAAGTGAAGTTCTTGAAAAAAGGCTAACTTTTAAAATTTCGAATGGAAATACAGAAGCAGCTCAATTTAAGTATTGTTTGGCTTACTAAGCCAAGCAATAGAATTAGCTCCAGTGGAGTAAGACAGGCGATACTCCATTGGTCCTTGGAGTAATTATATATATTTTAATTGCAAATTAGAAACTATTTCGTAGTAATTTTATAGGCAATATCATGATCAGATCATGAATCATGTTCTGATCATGATACTGCCTATGGATTTGCTCCAAAACAGTTTTTGGAAGATGAAGTATTCATGACATCTTAAATGAAGAATTAAGTCTTTAATTAATTTCAGTTGAATCAGACACTTGTGTAAACGTATTTGGATGGTGTTTTATATAAATATATACAACCTATAATGCTGGATAAGTGCACATTTACATGTAGGTACATCATATATTGCTGGACCTGTTGAAATACGTTTGGAGATTCTTCATCGTTTAAATGAAAGTGTTTGAAATGCATAGTGTTTGAATGCGTTTGTGAAAGTGTTTAAAATCGTTCGGGTAATTGTTCAACGCGTTTGGAAAGTGTTTGAACGCGTTTGGAGAAGTGTTCGGTAGCTTTGTGAGAGTGTTCGAATGTTTTGTAAAAGTGTTTGAGATTTTTCCCAAACGCTTTCCAAACGCTTTCCAAACACATTCCAAACACATGCCAAACGTTTTTAAACGTTTCCAAACATAAGCCAAACACCAGCAAAACGCGTAAAAAGCGTTTGGCTGTTAACTTTTAGCCGGGTGTAACTGTACATCACAAAAACGCTGCACACTCCATATGGGCACTTTATCGCAGTGGTATTGATATCCCCATTAGGATCATATCTATCAACATATCTTAACAGTTTGGTTGATACCTATGGCACAGGCATTTTGGACAAATATGCACCATTTTTAAACCCAATAGATGATTCGGAGTTCAATCTTTAGAGCAGAAAGATTGTGCGAAACTTGCAGTCAATTAATTATATAGGTTTACTATGCATGGGATATATGTTTCTGAAATTATGGCCTAACAGTGTTTAATTTCAATTGATGAATCATCTGCTGTGGAATATTCTGGTGTCAACCTCTGCTTGCTTTGTGCATGTGGGTGCTGGTTTTGTTGGATCAAAATAGGTTCTAATGTGGCTTCAACAATGTCTTTGAAAACTTTTGTCCGCTTGCCTTCTTATGGAGCGATGTTTTTGAATCTGGTATTAAAGTTGACAACGGACTTTTGATAGGAACGTTTTCTTTGAATTTATATATGTGGATATCTTTCATTAGATCAGGTGTCGCATATAATATCTAAATGTTAATACGTAAATGTTGTGATTTGAAAGAAAAGCATTTCATTGCCTTTGGACGGAATTGGCACGGTTTGTGGAATACTGGATTCGAGCTTTGTCGTTGTAATTGTGTTGATTATTTCACAGCTCACTGAGACAATGTAAATTTGTTAAATTTTGTTCACAATGCACGCGACAACATGTTGATTCTATGTTAATTTTACAGTTTAAATTTTGTTGAAATGCTGAACGACATTTCGCGTGTAGACTTTTCACAGTTTAGAACAATTATTAGTGTTACTTTTGTTTAGAGTTTCTCATCTAAGGAAAAATTCGAAAGCCCTGATCACAGTTTATATTTATTTCATTTATATTGCACACAATTCAATGAATGGTACATGTTCAAAGTCAAGTCGCATGAAAACCGAGACGTTAAATGGCACAATGATAAATACTGAAGTTAAGTTATAAAAAGTACATGATGCAAATTGTAAAAAGGTCTGGTACAAAAGTGCATGCTCAAATATGTCGTGCAAGGCATCCATGCTAAAGCACAATGCTAAAATGAACAAGGCAATAACAAAAGAGTTCAGACTATTCAGACGTGTTACCAATACAGAAATTGAAGCACGTGTGCAATTTTAAACAAAAGGGATTTAGACTGTTTTCTAAATATGCTATTGATGTAGCGGTTCTGATATGAATGGAAAGAATGTTCCAGAATTTTGAAGCTGCATAGGAGAATGATCCAGGATCACATGTTACTAAGTTGGACTTCATCTAGAAAAGAGTGTTTCTTTGGACGTAGCTATCGTGTAGGTTGGTACCACAAAAGGATTTCAGATAAAAGAGCTCAGACCAAGCCCATTTTGCAATTAGACACAAACAATAGTATTTTGAATCTTATATGAAACTGCATCAGCAAGCAGTGGAGCTTCAGAGAAGAGAAACTTAAGTTGTGACGTTTTCGCCGCCTCATTGCAACCTTGGCAGAGCAGTTTCGCACACATTGCAGCTTATTCAAATAATATTGTAGCATCACAAGTAGTCACTATTGCAATAGTCTATCCTGAACGTCATTAAGGGATGGGCAAGTGCATCAGTGGTTCTATTTGTGATGTGTTAATGAATGCAGGCTGTTCCTGATGCTTGGTATCCTGTTTTACACAGCTGGCTAACATGGACTTTTATATTCATCGTTTGATCAAAAACTTAATACCAAGATTGGGAACTTGCGCGCGTAGGTTTATGTCATTTGCACAGATTGGGACGGTTTGGAGGAGCAACTTGCAGAATCATGATGCACGGCCTATCATGAACTCCTATGTTTAAGCATTGACATGATTGGAAACATCCAAGAATTAATTTCCTGAATATACGTACACATGGCAGCCTGGGTATCGACGTCTGAGAAAGGTGCGGGGAAAATGATACAATTAACTGTCATCAGAATATACATGCGTTTGCAATTCATGTTTTTTTCAATCTATTTTAGCAAGAGGTGATGTATATAATGTAAAAAGGGAAGGGCCAAGGACAGATCCTTGCGGTATTCCCTGCTTAACTTGGTACTTGACCGTACTTTATTTAGTGATATCAACTATTAACGGCTACTGAGGTATGACTGAACCCATTTAAGCACAACGCCATTACGTTTTTCATGTGAAAAGTGTTTTTTCTTGAAAATTTTTCAAGGCAAAATGGTTAAATGTGTGCTATTATGATCTCAGCACATTTTTCTACAAACAAGTATATCAGGAATTTTTCATAATGGTTTCTATCGGTTTGCAATGCTGTTAAAAAAACGGAAAACGGTCGTTTTTGTGAAATTGATAGATTTTTGGTACTCTTCATTTTTGATATACATTTAACAATGCACTGATCATTGTGAGAGGATCGCTGATACGCTTTTGCTTGGGAGAATGTTTACATTAAATCAGCTTATATTTGGTTACAATCAGAGAATTCGGTTTAGAAAATCATCCAGTCGAAACGGACATTTTAGACCAGATACCCTGAGTCATTAATCAAGATTCAAAGGGTAACATCGGTCCATTAACAGCCATGTTAACATTAAAGGTATTTTGTTGATTTCTTCGGATTGTATTGGGAATAAAACTAATGCAATTGAACATATGATACACAACTATATATCTACCAAACTCTCTAGAAATCTCAAAATGAACAATATTATCCAAAAGTGGTTGGACATTGCCTCAAACCAGTCGTACTGGATCCCAATCCTGGCCTGACATGTTTGCCTAATTGTACTTAAAATCTTGTTAAGAAAAATTGTTTTGATAGCATGTTTTTGGTATAAATGCTAATGACTTTCATTCTTTTCTGATATGCTTAAATGCACATTTACTCAATATGAAAAAATTACTCAAAATTGACAGTATTTTCTCAAATGTCACAAACCTGACACATTTAGTTGACACATTGACTCAGGGTTGGCAGTTAAATAGAGCTTAATTTTTTGAGGAGTGGGTGTCATCATGGAGTATGTTTTACAATTCTGGTGCAGGATGTACATTGTTGCAGTACTTGTTAGGATTTCCCTTGGTTTATACAGGTGGTCTAGCCGCAACTGTTTATTTTACAATCACTGGGGCTGAATATAATGCCCCAGCTTGTTTCCACGTCAGTTAAACATTGGCGGATGGTTTAACTAGGATAAGCCGTCCAGCTAGAAAGGGCAAATATTGGTTCAGGGCTAAGTCAAATTGTTCTTATCTGAACCTGTGCTAAGCAAATTTGGTAATTATGGTTTGTTTGACAGGTATTCTTCTTTGATATGAAGCTCTGCATTTACAAGCAAAACTTCACGTATTTAGCTAATTCATCAATTGCCACGTTTATATTTATTCATTATTATGTGGGTTGTCTTTGCTGAATATTTAGCTCAGACAAGGAGCCGCTACTCAGAGAGACATGTACGGGTAAAAGGCTCCGAAACATGTTGAGTAGTTACCCGCTGAAGACCTTTTAATTTATTTGGGCTAATACAGCCTCTGTCAAAATTTTATAGAGGAACTTGTGCAATGTGGACAATAGTACTTCTATGTATATAAGTTAGACAGGGACATGTAAGCTTATGGAGAGTATAGAGTTCGGACTGCGGAATAGGGTAATGCCTACTAGGAAGTGGTTTTGGACAAAAAGACACAAATACAATAATGTAATATTTGAAGCCGGTTTACATATAAAAACAAATTTTGCACTACGATTTATATTAGGCAATTACGCCTAAACACAATAGCCTTACAAATGTCTGCTCGAAAGATAAGTAGGTCTAACATATCATGCAATTTCAAAATGTGAGCATGCTGTAGACCTGTTACAGGTCGGGGTCTTTAAATTTGTTTTTTATTTTATCTTATTTTCCAATTCAGTGTTTTGTGTCATGTGCTTCTTTCTTTGAGATTCTTACTTTACTATACTGTAAAAGCTAGGTACAATCTGGCCATTGCACTGCCCAGTTGAGTAAGTCTCAAATAGGTGCCCCCCCCTTTCATATCTACTACAGCTAGTGACACTGCCCGGTGAAAATTTGGGTCGGCTCTCATCTGGATAAATGCCGTCTAGACATAGTGAGGGCAAGGGGAACCATCCTCAGAATCAACACAGCAGACAGATTGTAGTTTTGCAGTCCATTGGTAAAAAGAAATAACAATGTGACCATCCCAGATCTAAGCACCCTCAAACTACATCTAAAAACACTTTTTTGTTAATGATTCATGGATGCCCCCCTCCCCAACATAATTATAACTCACATGGCAGCCATGTCGGCCACAACTCCGTCTTGCCATACCCAGTCGCTCGTGCTGTCCTTGCGCCTCAGCCCCACCCACCATTGCTTGACCTGATAGGGAAACTTCACGTACGGCTCGGCTGCTTTCATCAGCCATTTCTGCAATGAAACATGCAGGTATCTTCATGTTTGCATCCACGTATTGCTCTGATTTAAATAGTTTTACCCTGTTGGAAAAACTCGAGTCTCCTGGGATTATGTGTGCAAGTGTCTTGAGTATTTAGTCGGTGTGCCCAAGATTACGATTTCACGGGGGTATGGTACTGGTATTGATGTTCTGTGTTTCACAGGCGTAATGTGTTTTACAGCATTTTTATTGTATATTCATTCCGAGTGTGTATATTCTTAAGTTTATGACATAAAATTTAGATAACAAAATTTGCCCTTCATATAGCCAAAACTTTTTAAAGGGTAATTTATATATCTCCATCATTCTCGTCGGTCGTCAATTTTGAGAACGGATTGTTGTTGTTTTATTTAACCTTAGTGGAGTAACTTTATCCTTTTAGTCCTAAAAGAAAACAAACCAGCAAGGCTGTAAAATGTTCGCTATTTCCCTGTTTATAGGTTTACAATGTGGCGGATCTGTTTTTGAAAACATATCATACTGGGACTTCGACATAGTAAAAGTATGAGAGGACACGATGCTTATTGCAAAACGAGAGGGGAGAGAGAGAGAGAGAGAGAGAGAGAGAGAGAGAGAGAGACCCCAATTGGTTTCTGTAGTAATAAATAAGCATATGTGCACTTACTGATTATAACAAAAAGGGACAATCCCTTAAAATCAGAAATCGATAGCAACATAACCTTATGAAGAAGTTTGTTTAAAACTTTCACAAGGAACCTTTGCATCTTGATTTGGCACAATGTAATTGATAGCTTTGGAGAAATCTAACATCGCAAAAAAGGATCTAAAATTTATTAAAAAAATAGGAACAAATTCGATCATCACCATTTGAACAAACTAAGGTCTATGGGTCCCTGGAAGTGTCTTTATGCCATTACGTAGAAATTGGCTGAGTGGCTTCAGACAAGATATTTTAAGACTTTCCCCCCAAATGAACATAAAATTTATGAACGAATCCAATACATAATGAAACATGACCATTTAAACAAATTTTTGTGGGAACCCAACGGGGAAATATTGGGACTACGTTTGAAGTGAATCTGACCAGTGGTGTCGAATAAGAAGTCGAAAATGTAAATTGTGAACGGACCCCGGTATCGATGGACTATTGTAAAAGCTCAGGTAACTGACAGAGTCACCTGAGCTAAAAATGTGAATTTCCAGATCAATCTCCATTGATTTACATTGTAATCAATAGGAATGCACACGGTAACCGACACATAACCTGAAAGAAAATGCGTTAAAAATTAGGAATCCATCATATCACTGCCTAGTGAACAACGTCGCTTACCCCTTCCACAACTTATATTTCCACCAAGTTTCAGCACAATCTCAGCAACAGTCACGGAGAAAAAGTCGACAATAGGCGCAACATATAAAAATTCATAAAGTTATGGCAAAATTGCAGCGCCATATCTTGAACAAATTGAGCTCTCTAGAAGTGTTTCTATGCAACTACAAAGCTTGGCTTTTTCGGAGAAGATATCTTTAAGATTTGGTCAAAAATTGAACACTATCAAATACCACCAGAGCGCCACCATTTGAACAAACTTGGTATAGAGCTATCTAAGGCACATCCCCACCAACGTGTAAACGCATACCGATGACAGTTTAGGAGAAGTCAAAAATGATAATTCTCATTGCAATCTCTATTGACTTGCATACTTATCAACAGGAATGCATGCATTTTTCGACACATACCCGAATAAAAAATTTGTTAAAAATCAGGAATCCACAGTATCATAATCTAGTAAATAGGTTTGCCTATCCTTTTCACAAGCTATCTGTTCACCAAGTTTTTGTACAATCCCAGACATGTTTTAGGAGACGAATGGAAAATAGCTTTAACATGCACACAAATTCATAATAAAATAGAAAAAAATCGCAGCGCCACCTCTTCAACAAATAAGGTCAGAGATCCCCAGGAGTGTCCCTATGCAACTACAAAGCAGTTTTGCAGAAGATATTTTAATATTAGGCCAGAAATGTGGGGAAAATTATGAACAAAACCTAAAAATCACTGTAACTTGATCGTTTGAACCAACTTGGTAAAGACCCACCCAAGGTGCATTGCCGCAAAGTTTGAAGTGAATCTAGTCTGTGGTTTCCGAGAAGAAGTCGAAAATGTTAATTGTGATCGGACGACTAGCAAACGGACGGACTACGGATCGATAGACTATAATTGAAGCTCAGGTGACTGATAGAGTCACCAGAGCTAAAGAAAAAGCGAACGCTAGTTCCCTTATTACCATAAATATCTTTCTTTTAAGGGAAAGATTTACTTCATGAAGAGTTTATAAACCAGAGCTCAAAGTTCGAATTAAATGAAAATAACAGCCATACAGAGTACATCTTTCATTCGCGTCTTACTGTTGATTTTAATCTTCAAAACTGTGCTTAAAATACATATGCAATTTAAAACAGGCTTGCACTTAACTTTTTACGGATCTGTGCCTTATGGTTAGCCAAGGGCCAACTTGGCACAGCCCATCACCGACAAATGTATGCCACATTCAACACATGAAATGACCTTTCCCCATCTTACTTGTTAAAGGGAAACAGCAGTGAAAGTATTTATTTTTTGTCATCAATGGTCATTTTAGGTGTTCATTTGACAATTTCTTAACAATTTTCTCAAACAAGTATTTAGTTGGAGCTATTTTATATTTCCAATAGATGTTATGATGTATGATGTCACATGGGCCACCCTCCATATACAATACACAAAAACTTGAGGGGAACTAAGCTGAGATTTCATTCAGCTGTCATTGCATTAGCTGTAGAAGTTGGTTCAGGTGACATCACAACCCCTAATTTACATGTCTAAGAAAACTTGATATCTGCTTATCCAGTTCGGAAGACAGTTTGTGTTTTGTGATATGGGTCCACATTTATTATGTAAAACAACTCAAAAATTGTAAACTATCACCCCAGTAACCTTTTTAGTTACGGAACCAGAATCAAGCATCTTTTAACATCACGTTTTCGGAGCTATTGCATGAACGATATACTGTAGACACTATTGATGATGATGATGATGATGATGATGATGATGATGATGATGATGATGATGATGATGATGATGATGATGATGATGATGATGATGATGATGATGATGATGATAACGATGACGACGATCATTATCATAACCATCATCACTATTGTTACTGGTATGTCTGGTAGTAAAGTCATGCAATGATAGGTATAAATAGTTTAGGTAGCTATAGTTTGTGCTGCTAAAATGAAAGGCCCAGAGACAGATAAACTTTTTGTATCACATTACTTTCTGAAATAAAGTTGTCTCACTTTCAGTCTGAAAAACAAAAGGACTGTATCCAGGTCTATATCACCGAGCATTTAGTTTCTTAACTTAACTCGAAAGCTAGTTACCGGAGTAAAACCTTCCGCAATATATAGCCATTAGCAATGATCGGGAATATTATCTGTAGAGAAAAGTTATGAATGTGGATTGTACGTATAGTAGTGCTGGGTCAATCTTGCTTGCCGCATAATTGTCACGCCTGTACTGTCACAGAAACATGTAGAACAGTCATGTGTTTATCGTTTGTTGATCTTGTGTTACACCCTAATCCAGAGCCTATAAGTTTGGCGTTATATATTGACCAGTAATGTGGAGAGAACAAATTTAAAATAGATGCTCAGCTTGATAGCACAATTTTAGCCAAGTTTTACTCTTTCCGTGCGAACTGCTACTAAGGTCGAACTACTTAAAACAAAGTGCTGTGAATTATAATAAGAGCGTTAGATTCACGTTCCTTGTAATAAGACCTTTCATTCAAGTACCAACGTCCATGTTGTTAAAAAGAAAATGATTGTCCATTCAACAGCTTTCCTTGGCGCGCCATTGTACCAAAAACGCGCCCAGAAAAGCTTTTGACTAAGTCCAAAATGTGGCACTCAAAGAGTTCAACATAATTTGAACTTGACCGATGGGCAGCTAGTTAAAAAGAAAGAAGTTTTTCGCCAATAATTTTGGTTGTTCTGGAAGGTATGACTGTTGTTAATGTGGTAACAACTTTGTCTAGTTTACCCAGCGACCCCTGGTATCAACAATTGATAGCATACCTGGCGAGCCATGGTATCACAAGACTTATAGTAGGGCAGCAAGGTGGCAAAAAGAGCGTTAGTTTTCGAGTAAATGGGGCCGGCAAATTAACAGCTGTCATCATATATGGAATTAATCCTTAGGTTTTGGAGATCATGAAACTGCGCGATGACATGTTTAAATGTTGGTGCGTTTCACACAGGAAGCCATTTCCTAAGATGGCTGCCAATATAATATTGGTTGACATAAAGTCAGAAAGAAGGGTCGCAGAATAGCGAATTTGGCATCTTTTAGTAGGATTTTGGACGAAACGAAACTAATGAAAATTTTTAAAGTCAATTTTGAGGAATTTCTTACGATTCTTATTAATCCCCCAAAATGGTCAAGAAAATGCCTGTTGTCATATTTTTCATTCGTACCAAACATATATATTTGGGGAAATAACAAGCGTCATCTTATATAAAATTAATCTCTAGGATCTGGAGACTCTGGACCCACATGATGACTTTAAAGTAAATGCGTTTCACAACGGAAGCGATTTGCTAGATGGGTTTCTGTAAAGCAATAATTAACATAAATGAAAAATGATAGGTCGAAGGACATCAGTGATTAATTTTGACAAAATTGTCACACTGAGATGTCATCATGCGTGATGTTAATCCCTGTGTTCTTCAAATGTCATAAAACCACGTGATCATATGTTCCAATGTTGGTGCATGTCCCACAGGACGCCCTTTCCAAATTGCATTCCAAATAACTATTATGTGGCATAAGGTCAAAAGAAAGGGTTGCATGAGAACATATATTTTTTCACACATTTCTGGGAAATATGGATTATACATTTGGAAGTTGGCTACGTGATATGTTTTATGAATCGAAATTATGAATGATAATATTATCTGTATCACACATCAATCTATTTTAGAAAGCGCTAGTTTGTCTATTTAATATTTATGCCGAATATTTTGTTTTGCAGAGTACCAGAAATTAATATCTATCTATCTATCTATCTATCTATCTATCTATCTATCTATCTATCTATCTATCTATCTATCTATCTATCTATCTATCTATCTATCTATCTATCTATCTATCTATCTATCTATCTCTCTATATATATATATATTTATATATATATATATATATATATATATATATATATATATATATATATATATATATATATAATGAAATAAATCTTTAGGGTCTGGAATGTCCGAAATGGTGTGATGACATGTTTTAATGTTAGTGTTTTTTACAGAAGAAGCCATTTGCAAGATTGAGGCCAATACACTTATAACTGAAATGAAAATTAGAAAAAGAAAAACAAAAACAAAAACAAAAAAAACTTTTGAACAATATTTATAAATTTTCATGTCTGTCCAATAATTTGATATAGAACTCTGTTGTATTCATATCTGTATTCCTGTCAAATATTTTATTTGAGTACAACAATGATTATTAGATATATACTAGAAGGTTGCACTGTTTTACCTTTGAATGTGGGTATAATGCAAGTCACTTTGACTTCAGGTGCCCTTGGTACACATGCAAAGAATATCACCTTTGCTGTGATGTGATACTGATTTAAAGGTCTTCAGCCATTTTGAGTTCTAGGTGCCCTAGTTATTCATGCAAAACATGTCACATGATGGGAAGTGTACTCAGTGGTTCGAGAGGTCGCACACGTGTCAGTGTCAACCCACTTCGTCTGCAGTTGCTCACTACCCAGCCAGTCGAGGTGGTCACATCATATGTGTAGCTTTTTGTCTTGAAACTGCTGTGTTTGTGTGCTTGTATTTCATTACTTGGTCATTCGAAAGTTAGGTAGATATAAGGCATATTCATGTTCAGGGGACTCACTTGTTTGTCTAGTTGGTGAGAGGAGGCAATATCTCCGAACTTAATATTCTGTGAACTGTTCTTCTAGTGTCCAGTGATTTTAAGGCCTCTGTTGCATTCAAGAAATCCATATCACGATCTCAGTGGGTTTTGGAAGACCCTTTAGTTGGGGTCGTTGTTCATAAGTCTTCTTGCTTGCCACTAAGTTTTATCTTTTCGGGGTATTTCATTTATATAATTTTCTATTTGGTCAATCCAAAGGTTACAGCGTGGACACAAGTATGTGCTTTTTGTTTTAGGTGTTCAATTTTGTTTCTGGTAAATCCAGAATTCTTATTGCACATACACTTACACAATTTTCAGTTCATCTTAACGTCCACATTTCACTTCCAATAATCTAATCAAGATGCCAGGCAACATTTTCGTTTAAAATGGCTGCAGAATTTTATGTAGTTGCATGTAAGAGGAGAAGAACAGAAGTGACAGAAACTGACAAATGTGTGTTCTGTTAACAAACATTTACAGAAAAATCCCCTGGGGATAGTCCTGAGCCAGACAAGTTGGACTCGCTGTTTGCCGCTTGCTCAGTATGATGTTCGAAAGGTCCTCCTGAGTAAAAAGTTGGATATCTTCAATGGTGATTACATCATCAAATACCATAGAAATTACCGATCTACCTATACCAGTCCTCTGCATTTAAAAAGGATAGCAGCAAAACAAAAAAAGGAGGAAGCACCTCTAGGTCCAAGCAATGAAGATTGTGGCTCTTGCTTTACCAGGTTTCATGCTTCTGTCAATAATTTTGATTGGAAAAGTAACTGCTTTCTTTGTGGCGCTCAGTGTTCTATGAAGAAAACATCTGGTTGTTAAGAGCAAAGACAAACGCCCTGAGTATTACCTTGGTCCCAAATCGGCTGCAGCGAAACGTTAGTCTCTTGATGTCCAAAGGCTGAGTAAAATATTTCAGGGGTCCTATATTGACCCATTTGATGTATGGGTTCCACCAGTGCAGTTAGCAAATGTTGTCACAAGAGAAGCTGCGTCCCCTGAGGTAGCAAGTAGTCCTGTGAATGCTTTAGAAAAGGGCTCTGCCATGGCAGAGAAGTTTGTAGATGAACGTTTAGTTGGCCAGAGCGGGGACAGGAAGAAATGCATTAATCTATGACTCTCTTCCCAGATCAACACTCAAAACCATGGCAAATATGAAACAAACTGTCCAAGTCAAGAGCAGAGTGGTTAGCCTGGATGGTGAAGCTATGTATCTGCGACTTCTTGCAGTTAATTCTAGGAGGAAGGTACCCCCCCCCCCCCAAACGTGTGTTGTCATATGAAAATGCACCTGTGCCATTGAGTTTATTCATCGAGGATGGGATCATGCACTCTTGTGTCAAATCAGATTTCATGCACAAACTTAAAGAACTGGTACCGGGCAACAAGATCCACAATGTAGGTCTTTGTGATACCCTTATTTTTGATGGTCATGCTTTGATTCAAAGACTTGTCCCCTCAACCATTCAATCGAAGATAGTTTTCCATGAAATGGCAGCAGTGTTTCTACGATGTATAATGTGTATACTTAAGGGGATAAACGAAACGGATACAATTGGAATCCATGTCGTATTTGACAGGTACTTTGACACAAGCATCAAAAGACAGACCAGACTTAAACGAGGACATTGTGATGAAGGCTTAGTCTATCACATTCAGCCAGAAGTTGCCATTCCTCCAAATTGGAGAAACGTTCTGGCAAATGGTCAAAACAAAGCAAATCTGGCTTCGTTTATGCAGAGTACATGATAATCAAGGCAGGTACTTTGTTGTGTGATGGGAAGTTACTGTATGTCAGTGGTAGAAATGGGGACTTGACAATTCAGATAAGTAAGGCCGGCAATGAGAGTGTAGAAGCTTTAAAGTCAAACCACGAGGAAGCAGATACACGAATTATTGCAGATGCCAAAGCTGCAGCAGAAGGTGAGGTAAATCAGATTGTTATAAGCAGCCCTGACACAAATGTGCTTGCATTGTTTCGCATCATCGCTCTGCTTTTGGTGCTACGGAAGTATTCCTGCTTATGGGTAAGAAAGGCAAACACTCAGACCTTACTCGCAGTATTCCTGTCCATGCAATTTTTGATAGACTTGACAAGAAGCAGGTAAACATACTCCTGTCTCTCAACTACTTCACAGCCTGTGACACCCCCAGTTCATTCTGAAGACATGGAAAAATGCAGTATTCAGGCTGATGATGCAGAAAGCAGATAAGTTGCAAGGACTGGCAGACCTTGCCACACACCATACATTGCAAAAGGCAGAAAAGGTGGCAGCTACAAAATTTGTGGGCTCTCTGTATGGTAAAGTGGAGTGTCTATTAATGCACTCAGATGTGAAAAAGCAGGTAGCAAAAGTTTACCTGCAAAGAAGCTCCCACCGACAGAGAATAGCTTTGAGCTACACCTGCTTCGCCATTTGTACCAAATGAAGATATGGCATGAAGCCATCATACCAATGCAGGAATGCTTGGGACCCACAGCTTTTGGGTATGAGAAGATGACAGATGGGACACATGTGTCCCCAAAACTTATGAGCCAGTCACCTTCACCACCAAAGCTAAATGATTTGGTGTGCATGCAATTGTAAACCAAAATTGTGTGGCTCAGAGTGCAGTTGTCTTGCAAATGAAGAGCCATGTACAGCAGCATGCGTTTGTGAGGCAGTGTGCAGTAGTGATTCGTGCGAATCTTCTGTCTGTGTCAATCCATTCACACATCAGTGACTCTGATGATGAGGTGGATATCTCTTAGGACCATAGTCATTCCTAATATACCATAGACTGAACCACCAAAGCACACATTATCACAAAATGGCTTCATTTTTATCAAATGTATCCACTATGTTCTCAAGGTCAGCATCTAAAATCTAACCAAAATGCTGAGCTGTATATATATATTTGAAACAAGATTTTTATCAAAGTTCAGACGCATGTGCAGGAATTCGATTTGAGGTACTACTAGCTTCTGTAACTTCTTGCCTCAAGTCCTGTTATGCTTTCCTTCATGTCATACTCCGGTGATCGTGATCATTTGGATGGTGTTGATAGCTATTTGGTGCAGGTTTACCTTCATCAAACTGGATTTTGACATTGGTTATTTATTGGCTTACGATTTTTGATCATGGGTGATTCTTGTTTATGCGCAACTTTCGCACAGTGTATGTTTCATCAACTTGTTAAAGTCCGCCATCTTGAAATATCATATTTCTGTTTCTTTCATAATAATGATATTATATCTATTGATCTCATCCACCCCCAAACCATGGGATTTGTTGCCTTGTTTAGCTTCCTTTGTCACATAGTATTGGAGATATTGCATTTTTAGTCTATGATATCCACCATCTTAGAAAATGGCTTCTAGTGCTGTCCGCATCAACCGCAGACGATGTCATCAGCAGGATTCATGTACCTGACATCCAAATGAATAATTCTGGGTATGATGACAACTGTTGATTTTCCGGCCCTGGTGTCTCTCCGATGTTCCCTACTTGCTGCGCTACTATTACATGAACATCAAATTCTTTTCTCAGAGCACTTCCATTCTAAGTGGGTGATTATAGATTATTATTTTTTTATTATTATAATTATTATTATTATTATTGTTATTATCATTGTTATTGTTGTTGTTGTTGTTATTGTTCTTGTTATTATTGGCTACATAGTGACAATCTTATAACAAGCAATAGCTAATTACAATTGACTCTTTCCAATACAGATGTGGTATAAACATATTTTATTGCAAAGTAAGCGATTAGGGAGGAGGGCACAGCCATTTACAAGTCCTTCTTGCTAAAGAGAGAGAGAGAGAGAGAGAGAGAGAGAGAGAGAGAGAGAGAGAGAGAGAGAGAGAGAGAGAGAGAGAGAGAGAGAGAGAGAGAGAGAGAGAGAGCGTTTAGTTTTTTCGATATAATCTTGAACTGATAAAAAGATACGGATGTTTTCCTGTAAGAAACATTTATCATGGCCATACAAAACAGTACTAATTGAAAACGGTGCTGCCCAACTGATAGAAGTGTGGGGGATACCGCGGGCAATTACATATCGTGGACTGGTTAGGAAATAGTGCCCAACCCTTTCTATGCACAAGCTCTTACCAATATCTAAAAGTTATGAATATACGACACAACATGTTTCCGGAATCAAATTTCTATGTTTAAAAATAGCGGATAGAAATAAAGATTTTTCAAAAATTGACTATCCTGGAGTTAAAATATGGCATATCAGACTATCAACTAGAACCGGAACGTTCTCTGGTGTTTGGACGATGGTTTTCATCTGCTTATGTAACGTCGGGTAAGGCAGCCTACAAATAACTAGGTGTAAGATTTTGTACTATTTTATACATTATTATGTATTTAGATCTTTTCCCTCGTTTTGACAGTTTGTTCGTATAGTCTAGACATTTGGGGCATTTGTTATTACAAATGCCTTTCCATAGTACTTGTAAGCCATTTAATTCAAATAACTCTCACACGCATAATATAGAAACGAGGTCTCTCATGATTACTTGTTCATTTTGTATGTTTACTTTTCAATACATGAGGATCCAGAAATCAGTTCATGACCAGATGTTTAAAGTGAACTTCAGATCATTAACCCAAAGCTTATAAATGGATCACATAAATGTATGCAGTCTGACGCTAGACCTACATGTAGAGAAAGAGAGAGGATCGAAATATAATGATAGACATATGGACTCTGCGATCCTGTGGGGGAAAATCCATACTTGTAAATTTGTTTAGGACAATACTCACAGCGGCGTCGGCTGTCCTTGCTATTGTCAGCTGTGCGTGGTTGAGCTGACACAGGTCAGTCGCCTTGTCCCAAGTCTTTCCTCCAAACTCGTACATATATTTAAAGCAGCCGTCAGCGTACGTTCTCCAGCCAAATGGGCAATAACTCTTCACTAAAATAGTAATTCATCCAATGTTTCAGTTACTGTACTTTACTTAATTTTGCTGTTCTATCATTTTCGCTTATTTAGCTGATGACATAAAAACGGCAAAATAAAAGCATCTGAGAATAGTATTTTAACACTTGTTTAATCGAATTGTGTCCAAAATAATAAAATTTAACTTTCATTTCACTGCGCGAAATACAAAAATGAGAACAATTTAACAAGTGAAAATAAGCACATTTACATTAAAACGAAAAAAAACATCCCCTAAAAACAAAAGCAAAAAAAAAAAACCAACATAACACAAAAAACAAAAACAAAAAACAAAATAAACAACAACAACAACAACAACAACAACAACAACAAAAAGACAATAAAAACTGGTCAATTATTTGCAGCTCAACAGGGTTAACATGTATATCTAGCAACTAACATGTTAATGATATAGGAATAACCAATGTGTCTTATTTATTTGGGAAGATGCTAAATCTAAGTGAATTATGCTCGCATTATTACTTTTTGTTGATCAAAAAGACATGCAAATGTACAGCGCTAAACAGTTGTTTCTATCAATCAGGTCATGTACGGTTACAAAGTTCTCAATACTTCCGCAACCATATTTTACTGGACTGAAAGAACAATACTTACACACTTTCCAAATTTTGCAAATTCTAGATATACAAAATTCAGACGCTAATAGTGTTTTGCAAAATGCATTTGGTTTCGGCCTCATCTCTTAGTTTGTTGTTCCACCAAAAGATGGTAGCACAATTACCGGAAGTAAGATTGAGTTGCCAGACTAAAGATGATCTGTTGTAACCGCGATGTGTGGTTATCATAGCAACTGTGTATGCGTAGAACCTATCAGTGTACTATGTAGCAGTGAATCGCAATAATTAGAAATGAGATAATGATGATGCAATTGTATAGTTCATGAGGCAGAACCAACTAACTGCCTCAACAGGGATGTCTGGCTTGGGTGTAGCATGAATAAATGGGACTGCTACCATTTGAGAAGCCCTGGACATGCAGAGCCCAGAGAATCTGGAAATATCTTACATTTTCATGTTTATCTTTAAAAGCAGCCACAACCCTTCTGAACTAACACCCAAGTGTAAGTCAGAGGCGAAATTGAGGCACAGTCAGCAAAGGCAGTAGTTGACAATATTTAACCCAAAGAGTTCTTCGCTGTGACGTCAACTTTAAGAAACCAGGCTTCCGCCAGGTCCAGCCAACACTTGTAATTGCAATACGGTCATGTGACTCTGGGAGTTTTTCTATATAGTTTGAGACTGTCATGTGCAGTTCCAAATCCGGACCGAAAGGAACGACTGCCATGAACAAAAGCGGCTTGGTCTGAAACACTAGTTTGGGCATATATATATTCATTCCTTGGATTTATGTATTTCGATTTATTTTCTGATTTCCTGGAATCCGTGGCTTAGTAAGGTAAGTTTATGACATGGCGCAACGTTCATAGCACAAAAAGGCATTGTGACGATCGCTACTTGAGACAAGAGCAACCGTACGTTTGCATTCTTTTTACAGTCAAACAAATCGGTTTGTCGTTTTTTTTTTGTTTTTTTTTGCATCATAAATTAGCATGCTTTCAGGACTTGAAGTTACACAATCTTTCCTGGAAGAAGACATCCTTTCATGACTGTGCCAGCACTGCCAACCTGATTTGCTAAAGTACAATATGTGAAGATGTGAAGTTAATAATATGTATCGTATACACTTGAGATATACCGGGTAGCTCTGGTAACGTGTGCAGAGCATGTATTGAATGCTTCCTCTAACTTTTTAATTCATAATGTGGTTTCATTGACGAGAACCGTAGAAATGTATTGCGTGAGGCACAAATTGCAATACGCACTTGGCAGCCTAACAAAAAATGCAACTGATGACTCACGATCACATGGTTGTCGACGACCGCTCACAATTTCATCGCCTACGACGTTTCTGTCTTCAAAATCACTTCGACCGTAACATAAACCTTTCCATCTATTGTTCTGAAGATGAAGAGTGAAAGCAACGCATTTGGGCTCGGCTGCACATGCGCGTCGGCATCTGGCAACATCCGATCCCATGGCACCCAGGTAGAACGTTTTCGGCCTATCGTCTTTTTTGGGGCCGGGAACTCGGCTATGAACCATGTTTCGCAATGGTTCTTCTGAGAAACACACTGGAATATAAGTGTAAAGACTTTCAAGTTTCAATATGCACACGGTAGTCTCAGGGGTAAACCCCATGTATACGTGACTCTTATATTCAGATTTTTCCGCACAGCATGATACAGTTAGGTTGAAGTGTTTCACCGACACGTTGCGCCACAGCCGGACATAGCCAACGTAGCGTCTCTCCAAGAAAAACCGCGTCATGATGGGATCAACCGACACAGTACGGACACTAACTGAACAACATGGGGTCACTGGCAAAAAAAAAAAGTTTTGTTTGTTTGTCA
>OZ026620.1:53751767-53844267 GCA_964020975.1 Hermodice carunculata
CAACAACCTTATTTATCTCAGGAATTTGCATGGTCACCTCCAAGTATCAACTCGGTTTGGTATTACAGACAAATTGTTCAGATTAATTAATTCGACAGCAACCCCAGCTTCACTTTTGCCTTACAATCGTACCGTTGGCTTCCACGCAACAGATTTGACCTTTGTTGTGACCTTTGCACACCAATTTAGAAACACTATCAAGGGCTGAGCAGATCCCCTATTATTGTGACAAAAGGATAGTTAAACGACATGGAACGCTCAGTCCACTGATCTTCCCTATCATTATGACAAATGGCACTTACAGCGGCACGGTACCTTTAGTTCATTTATTTTCCCTATTATTATAACAAAAGGGCAATTATGACAGCATGGTACCCTAGGTGACCTTATCGTCCCTATTCCTATGACAAAAGGGCACTTACAAGAACAGGGGCCCCTCGGTTCATTTATCTGCTCTAATATTATGACAAAAGGACACTTACAACGACATGGTACCCTCAGTCCACTGATCACTCCTTCCTGTGGCACATTTCTATTTTCAAAATCGCTGCGGCCATAACATGTTCCAGCCCATATACCCTTGCCAGTATGAAGAGTGTAAGCCACACAATTAGGTTCCGACGCACATGCACGTTCACAACGTGTATAATTATCCCCAAAGTGTCCAAAATAATAAATGTTAGGTCGTGAATCCTGTTTTGGAGAACTAACCCGACTATGTACCATATTGTGGTTTCTCTCCGTTGAAAAACATACTGCAAAAACAGTAAAATCAAAGTAAGTACAGATATACTTTTTTCAGCCACTTAAAAGGACCAATTTGCGAAGTGTTTTCTTGTCATGAACCAAAACATGCGGACATACGTATATGTATGTATATATATACATATATATATATATATATATATATATATATATATATATATATATATATATATATATATATATATATATAAATGTTTACCATTTCAGCTAGGCGACTGGTGCCAAAGGTTGCAGGTTCGAGTCCCGCTCGTTCCGAACATGAAATATAATATATATATATATATATATATATATATATATATATATATATATATATATATATATATGTTTTATGTATGTGTGTGTGTGTGTGTGTGTGTGTGTGTGTGTGTGTGTGTGTGTGTTCGAAATCCTCACCAGTACATGGTACAATTCCATTTAATGAAATGCTCCAAAGATTGTTGAGCAATTGTGTGTGCTGTGAAAGTAAAGAAATATACAATAGGGCCGTCTATGTGAACAGCCCACACTTACACTATGTTTGACCTTATTTTTTTCTTTCAAAAAGAAGTCTCACTCGAGTAAAGGGTGTACTCAAAAATTATTTGTCTGAAATTTCCAAACCATTCTTTTATGGGTTTGAAAGAATTATTAAGTTTTCCCCAAAACTGAAGAAAGTACAACAAATACACTGGAGCATGACCATATAATGACACTTGATAGAGACTGACAGTATGCACATAGCAACCAAGTTTAATCGTATGTAGTTTTGTCCAACACCGTTGACCAGCTCCATTTCATGAAGTGGTGGTCAACGGTTTTGGACCAAACTACATACAAGGCTAGGTGACCAGTTGCCCTATGGTAATTACGCTGCTTTGTAACGCTACTTTTTATTCAATGTTAACTGATTTTTAAAGATTAGAAAAATCAATAAATAACAGCTCTGCCAAACAGTAAACGAAAAGCTTCAGCGGACATCCATGTCTACCAAGTCTGATGAGCATCCAGTTAGTGGTTGAGAAAGTCGTCGAAGCACAAACACACACACGCGCGCGCGCGTGCGCCCGCGCGCAAAAGTTTGATTTTTTTTAAAGATGTAGTGTCACCTGTTGAAAAAAAAAGGATTTAGGGATGTTTAAAAGTGTTACGGTACAATATCAAAGCAATTAGCCAAGATTTTAAAGGTTTTGCGAAGAATTAATGAAATACAAGGAAAACATATATATATTCCTGAATCATTAGAGCAAAACTGTTTAAACAAACTTGAAAGAGATCCACCAAACTCAGACGGCTGACTGTCCGAAAGATAATCACAGCTGACTGACAAGTCAGCCGACGATAAACAAAAATTGGAGAATTGCTCAAATTTAATGGACACAAATTGAAAAGACCAGACGAAAACATCCCATTTCCAATGGATAGAGCATGCATGTGTGGTACCTACCACGTCTGCACGGAGTCCGTGGTCCACTGACGACATTCGGGTCATCCACAGTAACTTCATCAAAACTGTTCCTCCCATAACATACGCCACGCCATTTCACATCCGAATAAGAGTTTAGGAAGTAGGTGTAACTGTCACAATTTACCTGGGCTGCACATGCGTCTTGACATTGCTTGACGTCAGTAAATTTGTGTCCAAAGAAATATGTGTTTGGTGGATTTTGGTCTCCAGGCTTCTTAACGATCCCGCGAATAGAATTTGTGTTTTGGTTACTTTCGAAACAGACATCTATAATTACACAAATGAATGTCTGAGAAAAATGACTACACGATACCTTTTAAAGATATAGTTCAGTTAAACAGTAACTAGAAAATTTATATCAAGGAATGGCGATCACTTTTTTACTCTTTAAACTTTGCTGTGAGAACATTCCTTCCAAGAAACGTTCCCAAATTGCTATATGATAAATGTTTAGTTTTCACGCTTTTAAAACGCGTATAATTCATTACAATTTAAAGTGAATTTACATTTATACACAGAAAACTACCAGTCTGCACAGTTATCAATAAAAACCTTAAGTATATCAATAGATAATTATTATACTTCACTATTTGGAAAACGCTGTGTTATTCTGCAACACACGTTGTTGTTACTGTTTTCTGGCCTGCTTGAATTCACTGATCAGCATCTGCCTATGTCTTTGATAGTACCTATTTAATTTTACACGAAAATGATCGGCTCACACACATTCCTCATCCCACTTTATAGTAATATTATATATAGTTTTTGACTGATGAAAATTAATCGTATACAAAAGAGTTCAGACGACAGACAATGTTTAACATGTGCTTTTTTGAAAGTAGCTAGTTGCATTTCAACGAACATACGTCGTACACCCTGAGGATTGGTCTGTGAAACATGCTGGGTTGAACGCTCGCAAATGAAGCCATGTTTGCCACCACAGTTTTCTGACGATGATGTAGTTGTATGTCCATCTGTCAAACAAACGTATGATAAAGTTTTCACTTAGTCTATCACAATTTTGAAATTGGTAAATGCAATTTGAAGATATTCTCATAAACTTTATGTTTTGTACAATTTAGTTTTCTCTTAAGAGTTACACTCTTGCTGCCCAGTAGGTTAAAACTGAGTATTCATAGTGATGTACATGTGGCCAAAGGGCCAGATTTTAACTGAATCTCTGAAAATAAAACAAAATACTTGCTTAGCAATTAAGGTATAAGAAGTAATTATCATGAATCATGAGTGATCTTGAGAAGCTCGTTTTAATATAAAAATTCTAAGTGTTCTTACAATCGGAATGATGAGGGTTAGTTCTAAATTCACCATTCACTGTTGATTGCCCACATCTTGGGGCCACTTTCGGTGATCCCCACCTTTTGGTATATAGCAGGTATAAAATTTAACCTTTCTATATATTGTCAAATGAGCTTTGAACTTTCATTTTATGACACCAGGGTGTAGTTGGTGGATGACTAAAGATGTGCTTTAGGTAGATTAGATGATAAATACAAAATTCTTTCTGGTTGAAACTTTCATGACTACTAGGTTCACTGTAATGTGATTGACTTTGCTGACCCACTTTTACACTTGACCCCAAATGGCATGGGTTACTAGGTGTCACAAATATGCACAATGACAATGAAAGACTGTGTGCCAAGACATTATACCAACCCAGATCACCCCTATTTCAACAATATGTGTTCTGGCTATATATATATATATATAACATCGGAATGTTCACTGAAAATATGTAACATATATTTCTTAGATTTTTATGACATGATACTCTGTGCTGCTTTGATCTGTTTCCTTAGATGACAAGAATTGTATCAGGGTGGTTTGAAGGAATACATATATATATATATATATATATTCCTTCAAACCACCCTGATACAATTCTTGTCATTCTTTGAAGGAATATATATATATATATATATATATATATACATATATAATATATATGTATATATATATGTATATATATATATATATATATATATATATATATATATATATATATATATATATATATATATATATATATATATATATATATATATATTCCTTCAAACCACCCTGATACAATTCTTGTCATCTAAGGAAACAGATCAAAGCAGCACAGAGTATCATGTCATAAAAATCTAAGAAATATATGTTACATATTTTCAGTGAACATTCCGATGGTTGACAGTGATGTTTCCACAACACTGCTTACCTTATGGTTCCACCTTTATCTAAGTACCTTTCCTTTATATTTCCCCTTAACAAGTTTATTCAGCAACAAAAGCAATTTGAGGTTCGTTCACCGCTGTGGTTTCTAACTAAAGATAAGCTCGTTTACATAGCTGGAGATTTCTAACCTTCCTTTACCCCCCCCCCCCCCAACAGACACACAGACACACACACACACACACACACACACACACACACACACACACACACACACACACACAAAGAAAGGAAAAAAACAAGAAGAAAAAAAACCCCAAAACCCAACAATTTTGTCAGCAACAAAAGCAATTTGAAGCTCGTTGACCGTTGTGGTTTTTGACAATATATAAGCCCGTTAACATAGTTGGAGACTCAAATATGATCGATATTGTAGCTACTGTCATTATTTCCATGTATATATGATGTACTTGTGTTCAATTCTTCACTGCAGACGATTATTAATGCATATTATATACGGTAATAATTGATGCAAAATGTGTAAATGAGTCTTTGTGTATACTTCTGTCAGGTAGCCCCTCGAAAACAGCGACATTCAGACTATTGCGTTTGTGACAGCAACAGGACGTGCCGAAATTCGGCCCATGAACATAAAGAGCAGATGTATTGCGTGGCATGTCCTGGCCGATCAATTCTAGCGGCCAGTTATTAGTACAACCGATGGTGTTCTGCTGATTCGGCTTTTTTGGAATTAGCTCATTTGTGTTACAAACCTCTCCTGATGGTAGCACAAAGTGTGGCCCATTGCCTTCGCCGGCCGGTCTGTTGGCGTTTGGAGTCGCGTGTTGACTGTTCTTGATTTACATCGGCACTATAGACTGTCAGCAGCACACAGTATGGTTATTTTTGTATGCAAATAACAAGGTTGCTTGGGTACTTTGACGACTAAAAGATGAAGCAATTTGTACGTAGCTTAAACCAAAATATTATAGATTTACTCTGTGAATGTCACAAAGATGAGATAACACTTGATCGACTGGCTTTTTCGAATGGTAGTTTGAACCTTTATATGTGAGAATTTTATGGCAAAGACTGCACGGACGAGAGATTTTCAAACAATGTTAGACTTGGTAACACTTGGTCATTTGAAAATATTAGTATGCAGGTAACATGGCCAAGCAAGACCACCTTTTGACGAACACATAGATACTCTCTTCTTGCCCAAGAAACCGGAATCTTTCATGATTTTATATCAATATTTATCATAAAAGAATTTACTATTCATACAAATACACTGAATCCAACAGTTTTACATGGGTAAGATTTTATAAAACACGATCAACAAGTGAAGTTACTGGGGCAGCCACAGTTGCAGATCGTACCTGTTTCGTCCACAGAGCTCCAGATGGCGCTGTCTGCCGGCGCGTGCAACGAGTTCAACAAACCTCGGATGAAGCCTTCCTTCTTTGACCTTTAATATCACAATAAGTGGTGTAGCTCTAATGCTATTTAGAAGATCTGGCAGCAAATTTAGATTATTTTGAATATTACAATAGTTTTGATGTGTCGAACTTAGCACAGCAAAAGCTCTAAACTGCAAGTCTGGCTGCAAACACGTAAAAAGGAGGTGGCAAGGAACGACGACGATGATAAGATAACTCTATTTCATTTGGTCACAAACTTAGCCGAGCTTAGTTTACATTTTGGCTCTGTGGGCTATTTGCAGTATATACAGTAAATAAATAAGATAAAACATCAAACTAAAATTGAATATGAAAACAGAGGTAACATAAAAACACGCCTATAAGGTATGAGGAAGATGATGATGATACTATCATCAATGATAAACATTGGTGCTAGTATCAAGTTATTAATGACAAGTTTGTCAGATGGCACACATGCATTGGATTAATTTCATTTTATTTTCAAAGTTTGTTCTCACAATGTCAGAAAATTTAATTTTCAGTGACTGGTCATGACATGCATATTTGAACTAGTCTTACAAATATTGAACTTTAAAGGAAAAATACTTTCACATGGTTAGTGTGCTGAACATTAAGCCGAACATACAACTATGATCAACTGCCACCAAACTGACCATTTTAACATTTTTACAGAATCAGCCATCAAGAATCCACTGTTTGGCTAGATCTTATTGTGCATTCCCCCCCCCCCCTTTGTCAGTTTATGTATTTTGTATCTATTTGATGGCACCATGGACCTGTGGCATTGCATGCCTGAAATAAACTTACTATTACCAGCACCAATGATGATTCTGCAGGTACATGTACCTACTTACTTATCATCATCAGGTCATAAATATTATCTAATGTTCCGTATGTCAAAAAGGACCAAAGACAATTCAAATGTTCATGGTTTCCTATTAGGTATTTACTTCTCATTGATAAACTGAATCCTGGAGACTACCAGCAAAAGGCTGGGTAATATCTGCAACATGGTCACCATACGGTGTCAGTTGTTTCAGCATAAGAGCTTTTTCTCGTAATTACGACTCAGGTATTTACTAATTTACTGTTAACGCAGCGTTGCCCACGCTCCCGGGAGGCTCCAGAAATTTTATGCTGAAAATTCGTTAAAAAAATGTAGATTTTTAACAATTTTATAAATCTCGCGGAGTTTTACTCTCTATCTTCCGGATTTTAAGTTCGGCGTGTTGGCGACACTGTTACGTCTCTTAGGTGCAACTTGCATCTCATATACAAGAATTACGCAGGTTGTAATTTGAAAATGAAAATATATTGCCAAAGTTGATACAGATAAGCCGCGTTGCATAATCCTGTCGCTTCTTAGTGAAAGAAAAAGCCACTTTTCCACATTTATGGGGACTAAACTCGTATTAGACAGTGCCCGGCGGATCTGGCGACACATCTAGCAGGCACGGCTGGCTGTCGGTATCATACCGTAACGTGATATGTTGTGCACATCAATGTCAGGAGTTGCACGGGAAGGCAATTTTTAACGAAGGGTGAGAGGGGGGGGATAAAACTCGGTGTACCCGTGAACTGTGAGAAGTTGAGCTCGGAGTTGGTGACAAAAGTGACTGGCGTCTGCCGCAGATAGGGCTTGTGTGCTGTCTACTCGCGGCAAGAAACACCGACCTGAGTATTCTGTCCAACCACTGAGACACACGGAGCCTGCATAAACTGAAAAAATTAAGAAATATTTTTATCTCCATTGTGTATTGGCCCAAAGTAAAGGAAGGAAAGATAATTGAGCCTATTTTACCAAATGCCTGATGAGCGTAAGAATGCAAAAGAATTAGAGCGTTCATCTTTGATGCAACCTTTGAAAGGGCCATGGAATGAAGCAAATTATTTACAGCAATCATCTCTGTACGTGATATTTCTACCAGTCTGTTGCTTTACGTTATGGCAAAAGTATAAGAAAAACTAAAATCATGCGTTGTCGTCGTCGTCATCATCACTATCATCATAATATTACTACTACTTCTACTACTACTACTAAGAGTAGTAGTAGTAGTAGTAGTAGTAGTAGTAGTAGTAGTAGTAGTAGTAGTAGTAGTAGTAGTAGTAGTAATAAATGACATATTACATTATATTCCATCATTTGTTCATGTTAAATGTTGCTTGTCGAGAGGAGTCGATGCACTTTGAGATCTACAACGCAGAAGTTTTTAACAAGGGAGAAAATATTGAAGATTTACACTTTCCTTTGATATGTCCTCAACATAATTGTCAGGCAAAAATTATACCATGAAATTACATTCCTTTAGGAAATAAACAACTAAACTTTGCCAAAAGCCAACGGAAATTTTTGTTAATGAATTGATATGATTGCCATAATATGGATTCCAGAGCAACAATTTGATATGTAACTTCGAGTGTAAAGCGGCAAGCATACCCGTGGATGGATGGCTGATATTAACGTCGACATTACCTGTATATTACACTGGCCGACAGCACAGAGAAGGACAAAATATATACATAATACTCACCAGCATGTAACGGAAGAACTATGGCAATTAAAATAGCCCAGTTTCTATCCATTGTAAGTCATTTGAACTTTCAGATTTTTCTTAGGATAAAGATTTGATCACACGATGAGCTTCCACGAGCTGTGCAACAAATCGTGTCAAGTTTATTTGGTCAATAATCAATGTTGGCCTATGGGAAAATCAGTGTCTTACGCAAATAACTTCATATGATTCGTGGTTAAAACAGATCAAAGGTATAGTGATTGATAATTGTCTTATCTTGCATCTAGACGGGACGCCCTAGATACACTCCATAAATATATGTAGAACCACTCCTTAATGTTAATCTATCTGTTTCGTGACGATTTGACCACGCAGTGGCCGGGTTTTCAACCTGACCGAAAATGGGAAATGCAAATATCCACTTGGCCTCATCTCCGTTTTTCAGAAAAAGACGAGGATTATTATTATTTTTTTTTTAATGTATTTAATTATTGCTTAATTTCCCGCTACAGGCGCGGCGCATGTCCACAGAGCCCTCATTGGTTGGTGCTATTGTGGGAATTTCAGCAAATAATGTTCGGGATGCTTCACCTTATCTCTTCCATGGTGGTATTCAAAGAAGCAGCATCAATTTACAATAGTCAGTCATTGAATCCTATTTAGTTTGTGTGTAGTAGGACTTTTCTTTGCTAGTTTTCTTTCTTTCTTTTTCTTTTTCTTTTTTTTTCTCTTTTTTTTTTTTTTTTTTGTGGCCCGAAGGATATTATGGAAATAGTGGCATAGTAGCGAAAATCGTGTCAGAGAATTGTCTGAAGAGAGTTGTTCATCTTGTGCTTGGCATTCCACGATCCTACGTAGGATGAGCTAGAGATATACTTCCCTTACATTGTCAAAAAGGGATATGAATTCAAAATGGCATATTCCTTAAACTGCAATACAAGAGGCAATGTACTAATTTCTTTTGCACTGAAGAGCAGCAAGTTTTTAACACTTCTAATTAGTCTTACGCACGTTACTTGGACTGTGTTTATTGACATTGTGCAACTCTACAATCTTTGCAAGTCCATAACGTATTACTCCGTACAAGGGGGTAGGGTAGATTTTAATTTGCGCAAGATTAAAATGACGCCCAGTAGTCTAAATCTCTCCCCTTTTGAACAAGCAAGTGAACAAATGTGTATGCAAACGTCGATTAAAATGTGACCATAATATGGATTCTAGAGCAACAAATAAAACATGATAAATTACAATTAAAACGTTTTTATTTTAATTTTGCTCAAAACTCAATTTTGCCTGCCTCAAACCAAGAGTGAAACTTAGTTTCTTCCCATAAATATTGAATGCCCAATGATGTTTTAGTGATTCTTGAATTTCTGGCTTATGCTACTCTTGACTTTTCTTTCATTATTGGGTTGGAATTTATGAATGTGGATAATACTTTTCTGAACTATTTGAGGGATAATATGTAATGATTGGTATGGCTGATAGATTGCCCCAAATTTAGATAAAGTGTACTTTTCTGGAGAACCCCTAGATAAGTTACTATTCTGTACTATTGAGTAATCGAGTGAAAACAAATATGTTTAAACTAAACAATAAAGTGCACTGGTCCCAAACTGATGTTATTTGTGGTCTTTCTTGGTCTTTGGCCAGGAGCTGGGAGTATAGGAATGATAGTTCCATGGGATATTGAACTATTCTTTGAAAGAATGGGAATTTGGTATAGTGGATCCCATTTTCGGCCAAGAAGTCGATGCCTCAGTTTTATGGTTCAAGATCTGGCTCGTCCGCATACAAAAACCAAATATATATTCGTTGCCCCTTGCATATCTATAGTCCCCGATCTGGGACATTCCAAACGCAGTAATTGCACTGGACTTAATACAATGAGCTGAGCCGTTATAACTATGGCATTCATGCATACCTACCTCTATTGAACCATTCTTTTTAAGGCACTGAGGCTTACCCGAAACCTTCAAAAAAGTGAATTTGTTACTTCGGGGATGATGTAGTGCTAATTTTCATCCATGCCAAATAGTTTCACTGTAACCTGTTTACCTCTATGTAAAACAGTAAGATAAAAAAAGCGTCCCTCTGTCAGTACAAGCGGTTGTTAGGAGTTGTCACTAATGGTGATGTTTAGATAACCATTCACAGTCAAAGCTTGTAGCGTGTAGGTCAAAGCTATGACACGGTTTAAGGGATAAGCATTTAGGCATCCTTCTTAATGGCCAAAGCAGATGTCATTTTTGAGCAATTAAAGTCAGCAAATCTCCTTGGTTATCTTTGGCAGTGAATATCTCAGAAATAAATTTGTACAAGACTTGGTAATTTTGAGAAAGTCTCACTTAAAGCTGGATGGATGAATCTTCGTGAAATTCAGGGATATGTAAAGAAAAGGGTATAACTTAGGTAACCATTCTTTTTGTTTGGCTATTTTACACTTTTAAATGCTCCCTTTTTGAGCTTTAAAATGGAAAAAAAGTGATCAATATTAATTGCAGACGCATACAAAGGCAAAAACATATAAAACATTCCTTTTAACGGAAAACAAACAAAATGTTTACCCAAGTTATAATATTGTCTTTACATGACCGTTAATTTTAAGCTTTTTATGCCAAAAGTTTTGTTGTGATCCTTTCTGAAAGTGTAAATTAGACTCCTTGAATAAAATTCCCCTCGCATTTTTCAAATTAATCTCAAAGTATTTATTGTTACATGCAAAGAAACTACATATATTGACAACACCAAAAATGTATACATTGATGGGATCGTATACAAAAACAGAGGCACAGTAGCAACATCTGTACCACTGTGTTATATGCAGCCAAAGTAAGAGCAGGGACCTAAAGAATAGGGTAGGCGATGGGTGCCACAGATTGCTGGTTTGAGACCCAGCCGTTCCGTGATTAAAAATACAACATATTTTCGGTACTCCTTTCATGCTGATGGATTTGCACATTTAGTGTTCCCGATGAGGGACAATTCCGAATCCAGTCATTGTAATGGATTAAATACAATGAATTGGGCCGTGTCCATAATGACAATCATTGACAACAACCTCCATTGATATATTCTAATAAGAATGGGCCTTTGGTACCCGGTACAGTTGATATACGTGTTTCCCATATTCAGGTGGGTGGTGGGTGCCGAAGATTGCTGGTTCCGTGGTCACAAAACAAGTGGAAATCCAAGAATGCCATGATCAACACGGCTGACTACAAATGGAACTATATAAACTATAATTGTATACCGCATTATCCTAGAAACAAGGAACTAAGTTTATTAGCATTAAGGGTACATAATTATATATCTATATATATATATATATATATATATATATATATATATATATATATATATATATATATATATATATATATATATATATATATATATATATATATATATATATATATATATATATATATATATATATATATACATATATCGACCACGAAACGAACCCGGGTCTGTAACTCTGCAAACTTCGACACCTACCTCTATTCCGAAAATGGCAAACGCACGTATCCATTTCTCCACATTCACTTGGCCACAAAGTGTGTGTGAAAAGGAGTTGCACATGGTGTTGCCCTAATCCATAAACAATCAAATTGATGTGATACAGTAACATTTAAACATCTGAAGAGGACAACGAGAAAAATGCACATACGACATTGTGGGTATTTTGGTCGAGCTGACCCACCTTTTGTGTCAAAGGGATAAAGCCATGATAAGGCCGGCCACTGTGTACAGGTCTGCTTTTTATGTTATCCAGGAATATTTCAAAATAATAATACTGACTTTGTAGTATGCTGGCTGTATATTAGGAACCATAAGCTAATAATATGCGACTGAAATAGATCCATTTGAAACATACAATTTGAAAGCACAGAACACGGTGATAAAGTGCGTCTTGTACATCGTCATATTTTTTGCAAATGCCATGTTTGTTGTTCACATAAAATCATGAAAATAAATATGTCCAAGACTCCTGCATGTTGCTTATTCAGCTATCAGCAGTATGAAATTTTACATCATGTGGTCTATTCTGTCATCAATGAGTTTGGTGCTTTACATTATTTAGAATATTCTGTAATTTGTGACTTCAATTCAGTCCTTCACTTAATGTCTGACTGAATTGAAAATTAAACTATTATTAAACTTGAACTTTTAAACAGCTGTTCAACATAGTTTGGGTAAATAAATTATTTGGCACATATAGAAAAAAAATGCAGGTATATATATATATATATATATATATATATATATATATATATATATATATATATATATATATATATATATATATATATATATATATATATATATATATATATGTATATGTATATAAGCTTTCAACCAGTATCTCGGTGTTATCAAAATAGGGTGGCAAAATATAAACAGGTTTTATCATGTAAATTGACCTCAGTTGACCCATTAGTGGTTGACATACAGTTAAATGCTCAAGAAAAATTGGTACAGGTCGATAGTTATACGTCTGTATTTAATTATGCAATGCATGACTCACCTCGAGAAGCATTTTGTATTTCGAGTACTGGTAACTTTTATAAGCCTGAGAAGTATTGGGGCCGTAGGCGCTTCTGGTTCATGATATGGAATCAGTGTAAACGACCAAGAAATGGCATTGTTGACGACTGTTACAAAGGGCTTGAAAATTATTTCGTCGTGTCTCCCGTCAATGTTTACAAAGACAAGAAAAGTTAATATTTGACAAGCTTAATAACTTCTACATGGAGCGTAAAATGTCTAGCATTCAGAACAGCATTAAGAAAATGAAAAAGAAAAGAGGTAACTCTGCAATTAAGGACAGGTAAGACACCAAAAATAAATCCCACTTTAGTCAATCCTAGCTCAAAATGTATTTGCGTTTGGATAACATATCATATATGTGTGTAATCGTCATACTCCAAAGAATTTATACGTTCCGTACTTGGGTGCCTGTGATGTTAATTGTTCAATAAACAATTGAAAGTTGACCGCACAGCATCCACCCCATAAATGTCGATATAAGTCACTTATTATTTGTGATAAAATCATAATTACACTTGCATCTTAATCCTGACATATTGGCAACAAAAATCGACCCTGCGATTTTTTATGTTTGGTTTCGTTTTTCTGTTATCCATCCTCCAAGTTTGACGTTTCAATTTTCCCTTTGATTTTCAGGATGTTCCTTTTCTTCATTTCATTGAAAAAGAACGAAGACAATTTTTAAAAATTGCTGAATCGTTTTTGCAGTTTAGACATTAGAGAATCAAAAACCTTTAACCGGATTAAATTTCGCCCAGCCGTTAGTTTTGGAAGAACCATTCTTAGGTGGGATTCTCTTCCTATCATCCTTTCTGAGAAAACAAGCTTCAAAGGCCTTTGATGTTGATCATTTGCCTCTGAAACGATACCATTTGCTCAAGTTGAGTTGATATTTGTACAAAACGTAGTAAACATCGTCCCTGAACATTTGGGGAGGTTGTCAATCAATTCTTGGCCAATCACATGAATAAAAGAGCCTTTGAAGTACGGAAAACATTATTCATCGATCTGTCAAACGGCGACAGCGACAGTCTGGTTTCAAAGTGTGACGGTCATGGAGGCGGCCCTTCGGGCCCCGTGACCTCAAGCCTGGCAACGAAAGTTGTGTTGCCTTGCTTCGGTGGGGCCGCCTACGGCCGCTCGTGGTCAGTGCACGGATGGCGGGTTTGGTCTTCCGCCCCCTACCTGTTCATCCCGTTTTTAGGGATAGTATTTTATTGTATTTACTCCTATCTGTATACTTTATGTAGTTAGCTTGTTAGATTTGTCTGTACACTTTACTTAGCTTGTCATTATATTGTAGTTATTTTCTCAATGAGTTTCATTTCGCTTTCCAACCTGAGTTTTGTAACGCTATTTTGTGTTTTCTCTACTGTTCACGTTAATGTTTATTTCGATGTGTTCATTTGTACTTTTAATTCCTCATCCCTGGGTTTTGATAAAATGTTATTATGTACGTGTGAGTATTGTTGATTAAAGTGTCAGTTTTTTCCCCTGCCTGTCTCTGGTGTGCAGGACCACTGGGGTAATCCATCGCGGCACGGCTTTTCAAGGGACATCGTCTGACGATTCCCGCTCCTTTTGAACATTTAAAGTCTCCCTTCATTAGAACGCAAAACAAGCAAGATAACTATAAAGTAAACCACTAAGGCTATGATATGTTTGCATGTTTTTATCTTTTCCCTGCCCACAAACATACTTTCGGCATGACGCCTTATTTCACATTGCCGCCTTGATACCACTCTCCTTTTGCCATGGGCCGTTGCTACCTGCAGCCACGTGACAGCCTGTTAAGTATGATTGACGGGTGGCATTGTTCCGTTTGGCGGCTGAAAACCAAAAGAATGACACATGGATGTTCGATGTCCACATGCTTGTGTGGTTCTGGGCGTTTTTCTCATATTTTTACTTTAGTTAATAGCTTGAACTTTTGACAACTAACAGAAAGGACATTCATCTTGTAAAAACCGTTAAAATCCCAAAATCGGCCATGCAAAGGTTGTTTGTGTCTTACCTGTCCTTAATGCCCAACAGATTGATAAACATTATTCTCATATTATGACAGATGAATGCAGTACTTTTACTGATGAACAGAATAATATCGGTCAGGAAGTTACTAAGTATTATACTGATCTACAATCTTTTATTAACGACTCCTGTAGCAATACTGTAATAACTGCAACAGAGGTCTCTGATTTCATTGATAAGTTAAACAGTAATTGTTCCCGAGAATATGATGGTGTAACAGCAGAACATATAGTTTTTGGTAAGACAAATATTTTATGCAAGAGGCTAGCTTGCCTTTACCAATGTATTCTTAATAATGACGGAGTTCTGGATTCGCTCCGATACTTAACTGCTGAGGAAAACGCTTGAAGCCCTGGCCAGGTGAGCATGTGCTTGCGGTTCTGTTGACCCGGGTCTTTTAGTGTTTGCCGCACTGCCCAGATAACCTGGACGGGGGCTGGTCGCTGGAGCGCCCGGGTTAGTGGAGCGATCAGCACATGCTCTCTGTAGGCAATGAATTCATTGTCGGTAATACTTTATGGTTTCCCCCTGGCATAATTTTAAAACAATTCTTTTTCTTCCGGTGGGTGACCATTAGCGTCACCGCAAGTAGATGGATGCTTATGCCACGAGATGGGAAGAATGTATTTTAGCGCAGCGTTTTGCAAGCACAGAAAGGGTTTTCATTAGGTAATGTGTAGGCCACAAACAACTATATGAGCACATATTATAAACATTAGTGACACATTATTACTCTCTCCTCATTTTCAACGAAAGCTGCGAGATGATAAGCCAAATGAACTGAGTTTTTGACAGACAAAATATCCTGGGATTTAATACAAATCTAGTGCTTTCTATCTGTATGGACATATTACTATGACTTAGTGGTATGTGATACTCTCGGTGTATTGCCTACATCCTGTCACTATATGTATTTATTGATACATGTGGAAAATCCACGACACTTTCCAGTCTGATGGCGGGGGACAGCTGCTGACAGATAGGACCGCGTACAACTTATATCCAACAAAACTAGATGAAATTTTCTACACATTCATTTAATTTTGAAAAAAAAAAAATGATATAAGTGTCAACGGAAAGGTGAGCTCATGAAAAGTACGAAAAAAAGCGGTCGCTGTAATCAACTATAAGCGAGTTGAAAGTGAATACAAAAGCTAACCAACGTGTGCCATTATTTGGCCTGGTATTTTGCAGTAAAGTCAACTCAAACACAGCATTGTTTGGTGCGGTTGTATGATGGTCATTTTCGTAATATTTTGCTAGATTAAAGGTTTCCGTTCTCCGAATTACCTGGGCAAACGGTCCCTAAAATATTTTGAAAACAAGACTTACTATCTTAACTTTAATCTGCCCGGTCGGTTGTGTCTGAAGCAGTTATCATCGTCAATCACAAATCCAAAATACGATACGATACCCTGACTGGCAAAACACGCACGTGTTGGTTAGCGCCATTTGGAACATGACATAATACATTGTGAGACAGTCGCAGAGAGCCAAAGTAACATTTGATTTTGATATCCGAGTGAATCGTGGCCACATGTTATCAGCACTGTAAATGTGCATGGATGAAAATAACGAAGCGCGTTGAACATGATCAAATGTACCCAAGTTTAGTGCTAACACGATCGTATTAAATCTCAAAATAGTCACACTGGTCTCACGCTGTTTGTTGACTATCGTTGTTTATCTACAACCCGGCTTACGCACACATCGTAAGGTCTTGCGTAAATTAAAGTTTTTACTGGCTTTTTTCCGCTTTCTGAGAATACTTTCCTTTAAAAAGTGGATTATGGTAATTTTTGAAAACTGGGTCGGAAGGTTGTATTTTACCGAAATGAAACCTACTCTGTTTTTTTTTACCGATTCTGTTATCCCATCCACTATTACGGAATGTGGACATCTCCATTCCGTTTAACATCGTCAAGTCCTACAGAATCCGGCAAAGTTTTCTATTTTGCTGATTGTACACTCCAGTTGATCATTCGTTACTGGGGCAGTTTGTACCTCCCACTTTGTGCATATGTGTACAGATGGACCAGGTTGCTACGTATTAAGTCCTGGGCAGCGCGAATGCTCTCCCCCCCCCCCCCCCCCATGACGTCGGAGGGCGGAACCAGTGGTCCAAGTGATTTCTGGTGCCTCATAAGACTATGATATCGCTACGTCAAAGGGCATAAAACTCATCTCAATATGATTGTTTGAGTGACAACCGAGGAGAATGTTCAGACTCATGCAATACTTCAAGTCCAATAAGCATTAACCTAATTCGGCCAAGCTATAAAGCTCAATGGCCAATTTATCGTCTGCAAAACCCTTTAAAGCTCCTATTTTCTTTTTGATGCAACAGACAAGAGAGGTAGCTTTATACGGTTATTCTGGAAGGACGGCTCACCCAAGAGTAATGGAATAAAAAGGAATACGTTTGTAAAGGTCTCAACTTAAAAAGTAGCCAGCGATTTTCCTTTGCTTGCCCTTTTTTCTATGGACCAAAGAAATTGAACAGGTCAGAGATCAAAGGAAAAAGTGACATGTTTTGTCGTGACAAGAGTAATTGGGATACAAAAAATTGTAGGATACTTTTTTTTCGTACATATGTTAGCTGCGGAATGCACATATATTTATCAATATGTGTCGAGTACGCAATGTCTTATTTCGATGTTTTTAACATCGCTCATTGTCAATATACTAATCAATGTTTATTTAACAATTAATGAGATTAGACTCCGATCACAATGCATACATCAACTTTGGATCATGACACACACACACACACACACACACACACACACACACACACACACTTGGTTTTGGGTGTAGTACAGGAAGTACATTTGGAGATATAAGTGACTAAAGTCGCATATAGTTTTGGTGCCTCCGCTGTCGTTATATCCTGATAGTAAAGAAGGTAAATTTTATTCAAACAAAGTGCAACTTATTAAATAAGCTTTTTGATGTATAAACATGAATATGAACGTCGTAAGAAAGTTTACAAAGAGACGTGAATGTTGCATGTGATGACTTTTATGTTCGGAGAGCGGAAAGCTTTGATTTTTTTTTAAATTACCTTAGAGTTTACGTGTTTGACATTTTTTTATACATGCCATTGCTACGTGACGATTAGCTTACGATTAGAAATTTCTATATATACAATCGTTAGACGATATGTGTCACGTAACACGCGTACCAAGCTACATTGTGTCCGTGTCCATGTCGTTTATTCAAGCTTCAGCTCAAATTAGACCGTGTGTGAACACGACAAAGCGCAAAATACACAGAGACAGCTGCAATACATGTGCAAGTTGCTCTCTTTTCATATGCAGGCCCATGGACTCAAATGTCTGAACGTCTTGGATGCCTTATACTTGCGAATGTTCGTGGTTCGAACTCAGTGACTCTGTCATTGCTTTTGTTCCTTGATGTAACACCAGGGGCACGCAGATTTGGGTGGTAATCGTATATATAAAAGCTCTCGTACTTAATAACTTCTTTTTCGATTTTTTTTTTCAAAAACACTTCATTAAAATTGATGGTTAAGGTAAAGGACGACCGTTGGACTGATCACCGCCACCGACCCTTTCGCGCGGGCAAACCGTTACAAGCTAAGATTTGTGGACGGCACAGCTGTCTGTTACCTGTAGTGTCTGCTTACGAGCTATAAATATAATCAGCAGGCCTACGTCAACGATTGTAATGGTATTGCTGGCAGAATCCTGAAAACAGACTGTGCACCGCTGATAATCACTACAGCACTCAACGTAGGTGAGACTTTGGTTGGACCCTGCTCTGAATGACACACCAATTGCAGAGGCTGATAATGTCGGGGTAAAATTTCCATGAGGTCAAAATTTTCTTCCTGGAGCACTTTTCACACCAAATTAGGACCATATTTTCTACTATTTAGGTTAAAAAATTTCCTTAACAAAGAGTGGATTTTTGAAAGGTCCAGTATTCCCCACCAAAAATTCGGAAAGGTAGCCCCCCCCCCCCCCCCATGATGTCCAAAAACTCCCTTGGAAGAAAGAAGAAAAAATGCTTTCAACACATGAAAGAGGAACGTTTGATGTGATAAAACGAATATACACGGCATACAGGAGGACACTATAGATAATCAAACGTCATTCACTTGTTTTTTCTTCTAATCAATCATAAAGCGTTTTTCAAGCAAGGCTCTGTGTTTCATGTGCATCTGTAAACCAATATTTACTGCTTGGTTTGGGAGTTACCGAAGCCTGTCTAGGCTTTTATTGCTGCAGTTATGGTATGCTACGGTGTCACAATAAATTACAAAAGCGGTAAAACATGGACATTATAACTGCATGGCTAAATTTTTATGCAATACACAAATTTGTTGCCTTGGCTTTTTGCACATATTGTTCACATGCTCATTCCAATTTAGATAACCATCCGTTATCATATCAAGGCACCTGTGGCTTTTAACATGATCTACTTCATAACACCCTATCAAACTTCGGGCATGCTTTTATTTTCATATCTTTTGGTTATTCTAAACAATGCCCACTTGCATATTTTAACATTTAGCCGCCGCTTGTTTGCGTACAGCCAACAAGATGCCTCTGGAAGGTCAATATCTGGATGAATTCGAATATCATTTATACATATTTGGCGCTCTCTCTCTCTCTCTCTCTCTCTCTCTCTCTCTCTCTCTCTCTCTCTCTCTCTCTCTCACTCTCTGGTATAAATAATTAGCATCTAAATCAGCTGAATGACAAATTGACCGATGTCTGATTATTAATGAACAAATTTAAAACTGTTACATGGAACACAGCTATACTTATAGTTACCTTTAGGAATTTCAATATGATTTCTCTTTCTTTCTTTCTTTCTTTCTTTCTTTCTTTCCTTTTCTTTCTTTCTTTTCATAATACCTAACTCTTTCTCTGATAAATGTAGTAGAATTTTACAGTAATTAAGACTGTTTTACATTTTGATCTTTTGAGCTTTATAGAACCATGAGTTAGATATACATTATGCTTGGCTGACTTGCAGATGAATCACAATGGCACAGTACATTTTTTAAATTCTAACTAATTTCCTTAATAAATGACTTCTTAGATGACTTTTGGGATTCTATGCTTTCTTGAACATTTAAATTTCCTTTCAAAAATACTTCTGGAAACCATACTTGGAATGTAACTGCTATGCTTACAATTTTTGGCTATTGCAATGTAATTTGACTACTGTTCTTGCAATTCTTGACAACTGTTTTGTATTTTGACGCCTGGTGTCACTTGTTTCTGGGTGGTGTTTGACATTTGAGCCAGTGTACTTGCAAATTTTGACAATGTATTGACTTTACACCACCATAATTGCACATTCAAAAACTTTTCTTTTTGAAATACTGTTAGTTTATCTCCTTTAAAACAACATCATGCCTTTAGCTACATGTTTAAAAAACATCGAATTGTAAAATCATGTTGTTTGGATTCTTGTTGACGGTCATTTTAGGCCTAGTGGGTCTTTTCTGATGGATTGATGTTGGTGTTAGTGTCACTTTGTGGACTTATATGGATGATGATAACTGCTGAGACTGTGGTTGCAACTAGTACCTTTTAAATGCTGAATTTTATTGATATTTTCAACAAATTAGGAACCTGTGCTTGCAAATTCTTTGATATGCTGCAGACTTCGGTCCCTTTTCATGAATTGCACGGTCCTTTTTGCACATGAATGATGCACGTGTTCAAGCCAATATACTGAAATAGGCCTATAATTTTAAACAAAACTTTTTGCATTCTTTCATGTTAAAACTAGACAAGGCTTTTTGACCCTATGGACCTTTGCACATATGTTTCGGACTCTTTTGGGTACAGAAGGACAATAAACTTATGTGATTCCGCCATACATACCAAGAAAGATTGCTTTTGGTCGGAATTGACTTGGATTTGTTTCATTAGGACTACGGTTTGGATATGGTTATGGCACTGTCTAATTTGTGTCTGTAGATGCGGGTAGCAATACCCTGTCTTCTGCATATAAAACAACTTTAATATGTCCATACAGTGGCTAAAGTCATTTATATACACCCCAAACAATAATGGGCCCAAACCTGATCCCTGGGGTACGCCGCAGGATAGATCCAGACACTCTGAGGTAATGTCACTGTACTCCATACGTTGTGTACGTCCCCGTCAATAGCTTTTGAGCCGTTTCAACTCAGTGCCCGTCATACTCATATATTGCAGTTTGAAGAGAAGGGTGTCAAAGTCAACGGTATCGAAGGCTTTTTAGGTCTATATAGATATATAGACAGCACCACGCATTCTACCCTGGTCCATATGTTTTTGTTTGTTTGTTTTGTTTGTTTTTGTTTTTTGTTTTTTTTTTTGTTTTTTTTGTATTTTTTTGGTCTTTTCTTTTTTTTTGTTTTTTGTTTTGTTTGTTTTTTTTTCAGAAAATCTAACATCTTTTGCAGCTGTTGAAGTTCAATACCTCTCTCTCTAAATCTGGATAGTTCCCTCTACCGACAAAATATGTGTAATCCATGATGGGTGACACATATTTTGTTGGTGGAGTGAACGAAGAGGACGTTGTGAAAACGAGTAATTAATACGCATTCTATGAGTTGATTCTGAACTTGATTAAATTGGGTATGTTTAACTTCTCGGCATTACATAGCAATACCTTGCGCCATGTTATACGGCTAAGCTCGCCAGTAAATAGCAGATCACTTATAATTGAAAAATTGTGCACTGGATTGAGGTCTATAAAATTATAGTGATCGTCACATTTTTGACAGGACAAATAAAATATAGGAAGGTACACCCTCTCAAAGTATATCTTTCCAAGGTATACCCTGTCGAGGTTCATCCAATCAACGTTATCCTTGCCGACGTATACCGTGTCTACGTATACCATGCAAAGCATACCCTGTCAAGGTACATTCTGTTAATGTAAACCATGCCAACGTACACCCTGTCAATGTATAACCTTCCGAGGTATACCCTGTGAAGGTACATCTTGTCAACGTAATCCCTACCAACGTATACCTTGTCAAGGTATACCCTGCCATTTTACCCTGTCAAGGTACATCCTATCAACGTAATCTCTGTCAATGTACAACCGTTCGAGGTTTACCCTGTTAAGGTACATAGTATCAACGTGAGCCCGGCCATTGTATACGCTATCAAAGTACACCTTGTCAAGCCATACCCTGTGTCGGTATACCCTGCAAAGGTAGAAGCTATCAAGTTGGTCCTTGTCAAGGCATACCCTGTTAAGGTATACCCTGTCAAGGTATACCTTGTCAAGGTGTACCCTGTTAAAGACATCGTACCGAAAACCCTAATGTTTAAACGATAAAAACGACACAAGTAGTATCATTATACTATCATATATTGTTACTGACTTTTGTTTTTCTTTCTTTAATCTTGAATCAGCTGATATCAGGTATTTCTCGGAATTCATGGCTCAGTGTCAAACCCTCTTTGTAGACACTGTTCTCATTGTGCTGTTCTTTCTAGGATTCTTAGAGAGTACGTGTAGGTACAGAAAAAAAAATGTAGCGCGTCTAGCCAGCCATATATATGGACTTCAAACGTCGACAGAAACGGCCTACAATAAATTAAAATCCAATCTTCCCCTGTAAGTTGAAGTGACAAACCACCGGGGATAAATACAAAGCAGTTATTGCACATTTAAACCTGCCAGTCCCCCCTTAGTTTGCCAGCAAATGGAGCCACAAATTTAGCATTCAGTTTTCGTTACCCAAGTCACTAATCAGTTATTTGTTGCCATGGTAGCGAGACGTGGCTTAATGAAGCTTAAGGGTAACATATGAATCGACGAAATTATTTTTGCTTGGTCTTCTATGGTCAAATCTCCAGTTGAAGGCAAAAGTCGGAAATCTTAGATTTTTGATGGACCTGTTGTTGAAAGGACATATCCTTACACCGCATATTGTATGAAATTTGATTGGCTAAGCTTTTGGAAGTCATAATTGAAAATTCAAAACTTATCGAATTAATGAACGCAACAACATTAAAGGAATCTGACAAAACGGTACGTTCACATTTAGTCCGTAATACTAACAGTGACGTTTTAAATTAGAAATCCCACATGCTGCCAAATCAGTCGCACCAGCGGTAATTTTGGCACTTTAAATATTATTGTACATGTGCATTCAAGTTTGCCTTGAGTAGTGCTACTTTGCATTGTGGGTGCTGATCGAACAAAATTATAGGGCCTGTACTTAGATTGTTCAGTTGTTAACCCGTTATGTATCTTGTGTTTAAATATTACAGTTTTAACTCTTTTTGCCTTGTGTTTAATCAGTGCAGCTATTAACTCCTCAAATGTCTTGTTTAAAGTGCTTCTGTTGACCTTTCATTCGTCTTTTGTCAAATTATACCGTTTTTTTAAAACTTTTTGTACACCGTATCTTGTGTTGAAAAAGAGCAGTTTTAAACCGTTTTATGCCTTGCTTAAGTAGCTCATTTATTAGCCCTTTATTTGCCTTGTGTCCAAATAGAGCAGTTGTTAACCCTCTATATGCCTTGTTTTTAAATAGTCCCGTTAGCCCTTTCAATACAGTATTTTTAAATGGAGCACTTGTTCACTCTTTTAGTGCTACCTGAAAGGCTGATTTAATAGCTTTCCTTCACACGCTTGCCCGATCTGCATTGATGACAGCTGTTGACCTGGGTCGTTTTGCAGGACCCTAGGACCAGGTACGCTGGTCCTAACGCGAAATGTCTTACAAGGAACTTAAATCTGGAATCACAGGTATCATTCAGACGAGCCTGACTTTTTTGTGATTAGTTGTATTAGACAGGTAGCTGCTCGCTGAAGTGGCTGCATTAGATAGTTGGCTGCTCACTGTAATGGCCTCATTAGAGAAGTGGCTGCCCACAACAATGGCAATATCAGACTGATGGCTGCTCACTGAAGTGACTTTGATAGACACATAGCTGCTCACTTCGACTATATCATTACAAAACCGACTGTTCTCCCTAGTGGCCTTACTGGAAAAGTGACTGCTCACTGTAGGGCTGCACATGGCAAAGTCTGCTCATTGCAATTGTTGTATTAGGCACATGACTGCTCACTCTAAACCTATATGCGGCAATTGCTGTATGAAACACGTGGCTGCTCATTGTGAGGCTGCATAAGGCAAGGGACTGCTCATTGCAATTGCTGTTTTAGACACTTGCTGCTCACTACTGTGGTTGTATTAGACAAGCGGCCACTCACTGTGGTGGTTGTATCAGGCAAGCAGCTACTCATTGCATTGGCTCTATTAGACAACAGGAAGCTCACTGCAAAGGACGCATGAGACAGGTGGCTGGTCACCACATTATCTTAAGAAGACAAGTGATTTCTAGCTAAAGCACCTGTAGATGGTGAATACATGGTATTTGTAGCAGCTGAAAACGAATGGTACGTGCATATGTGCATCCATAGTTCGATATAGCCGGTATCGCACAGCAAAAAGCGATACAAAATTAGCGTAGTTCGTTGCTATGCAATAATTCACCTGCGTTGCTAATGTTCCAACACAAAATATCTGGCCAAAAAATGGGAAAATAAGTTTGTTTGATGATTGAACTGTTCCGAGGAATATCCACCGAAGTTAGCAGCAAGAAACGTCGTTGGTGATGTTTCCAGGCTCAACATTTGTGAATTTTATCACATGTCCCTCACCATACTGACTGTCCAATGAAATGCGTATTAGATCCCACTGTCCAATGAAATGCGTATTAGATGCACGTGGGCCACCAAAAGCAGATGTGGATTAAGAGGAACACATGCCAAATTCTCGGTACGTTTTGCACGAGCAACAAACTAAATTGTATTGTATTATATATTGTAACATGATTGTAGTTTCATACAAACGATTAGATGTGATAAATATTGAACACAGAATTAGACAGGAGTAGAAAGTCATGGCAGAAATAAGAAAAATATATAAACGGTGACGAAGCCTCAGTTTATAAACATAAGGCGCTTTTTGATGAGTGGTGACTGCAGCATTCCAATCAAGATAAAGTACGAGACATTACTAGAGCAAGCCACTAAAATTTATTGTTGTAGTTAGATTAAATATATGAATGGAACAATTCTGTAGCAAAGGACAAAATAAGAGTGAAAAGTCACGGTGGTAAGAAAATAGGTGGACAGTTACATCGGGACGAACTCCCGTCAATCCAAACAAATAGTGATTTACTTACCCGTGTGTGGCCTGTGCTTCCCTACATGTCAGTAATACGAGGCGTGCATATTGCTTTCCCGCCACAACTGCATGCCTATATATATATATATTTACCCCATCTCCCCCCCCCTACCACCTTTCGATGTTCCCCTCCCTCCGCAGCGTATACTTCTAGTTTACCCCTTCTCTGAGTGCTCGCCTTGTCAATAAAATGTTGACCCTTTATTTCCAAGGTAATAATTCTACCCCTTTTTGGGACCTTTCCTTTCCTCAGCCGTGTAGCTTTTTCGTCCCGGTGAAATATTTACTATTCCATTGGTTCCAATAGCGTACATCTGGGTTAGTTCTAAATTTGCCCATAGGTGGTGCTGTTCATCCTGTTCATGGTTGATCACCAACATCTTGGGGTCACTTTCCATGACCCTCAATTTTTCTTCATAGATTAACATGGGGAATTAGCAGATATAAATTTAACCTCTCTATATGTTGCTAAATAAGCACTTTCATTTTATCACACCTTGGTGTACTTGAAAGATGATAATATGTACTTCAGGTAGAGCAGAAGATGATGACTTTGGTAACCCACCTGACCTCAAATGGCATGGGTTGCTAGGTGTTACGAACATGCATCGTGGGAACAAAAGGCTGTGTGTCAAGAAATTAAACCAACGCAGATAACCCCTATTCTTAAATACCTCCCCATTGGCTCACAGTATTACAACAATACGCATTTTCACTACTTTCTCTTTCTATTCTACTAAGTTTCATCTCCCCTCCTTGGCAGTGCGGCATTATCGATCCAGTTGAAATATAACTCCCGCTTCTTTTTTTCATTAAAGGCTTCATAGAGCAAGTAACCACTTGAAACGAGAAGAATTAGTTTATACTATTTGCGAAAAGTAGTACCGCTTTCGATGTAGAAATAAAAATGTGTCCTGAATATTGACTCAAATGTCCACAGTTAGGACATGTCACCGATAAGGACAGCATATTTTAATTAAAAAATTAGTACTTCTTTTCGCAAATTCTAGTCGCTCAACCCCCCACTTTCAAGTGGTCTCGTATTGCCGATGAAATGCTTGCCCTCTTCGCAGCCACCCATCCCCCGTAGCACCTATCCGATGTTCCCATTCATCCTCACATAATTTCTACAGCCTATCCAAAACGCCGTAAGATATGTTTTTGGGCGCCTCCTCTCTATATGTTCGACTTGTCGATTTAATTTTGAAAGTAAAAATGCTGTCCTAAATGTTGACTCAAATGTGTGTTTTCAAAACCAAATCACTTTATTGCACTCACAAGCCACACTTTTTACTGATTCATTGTAAATGGAAACCCTTAGAAAAGTTTCAAACTTTTTGTAAAGTTTTTCATTACTGAAATAATTTCTGCTTTGTAAGATTTTTGCGATATTCTGCATTATTTGTACATATGACACACAATAGTTGAAGACACAATGGATAACGTCGGCATTAACGATTGTCGAAATGCTGCCGTTTTGCGATTCTGTCATGCATATGCAACAACATATCAAAGCAGGCTGTATATGACTAATTATTTATGTAGAGAATGTACAGCAGCACCATTATTATGGTACAAGATGATCGTGTTTAAATGGATTCCAACAATATCTTTTATGTTGTAAAAGTCATCTTTCTTATTGACATTTAAAATATAAATTAAAATTACTTCATAAACAATATAATTTAATGCCATGAATATGTGCAAAATGTAACTTCTAGCAGACACATGCCACACTGAAAAATTGGTAGCAAGTGGGACCTTAAATGCTACCCAAGATTGAAGCCCAGCTTTTAATGTTTTCTGGAGGAGGGGTGGAAGCAGGGGGGGGGGGACGCTCCCGGACCCCTACAACGTTTCTTCAGGGCTTACAAAGCTAGAGTTCCGTAAAAGAGGCAATCTGTACCTCAGTTTCACTTTCGCACAGCTCTAAAACACGATTGCCACAAGAGTAGAGACATCTAGTGAGTCAAGTTAGAACTCCAACTGTGGGTCGCTTCCCGCTTTGCATATGTTTACGTTGTGAGCCCAACAGATTTGAGTGGAGGTATCCACCATAAAAACACATTATTAGCTTTGAAATTGCGATTGGTTGATTGATAATGGATATTTTAAAAGATTTTGGACCTTTTCAAGGCATAGATTGTTCGTTTTCTTGATCGTGACTAGGTCATTCTGGCTGAAGCATTGCGTGCCGCGAGTGAATAAATCGGTAACATGTGAGCTACGTTTTTGCCCTTCTTGTGGTTAATTTATGTCATGTAACACAAAAAAGCCATCAGGATTTGTTTACAGGGTAAGTATGCAACATCATATCAACGTTTTGTCCAATAAAAATTGTTTGAGTCTTGGATTTGAGGCTCCTATTCCGAGTCACGATGCGTCGTCTGTACCCGTACGAAGTACTAAGGCACTCATGCCATCGACTGATCGAACAAAATATGTGCTCTAATAGGTAATAAATGGGAGATTATGAGCCATACATTCTACACAATACACGATAAACATACATGTTACTTGTCATTGAGGTTGGATGTCGTACACTAACGATACAATGCAAAAAATAAGGTAGTTGTGTTTGCATCTTGTCGCGGGTGCCATTGAAATGCGTGTAGCGCTGAATGGCAAGTGGTCAGCGAATATCCCACAGTTCAAGTCATGGGCCAAAATTGACATCATGGCGCAAGCGTGAGGAAATCGTGTTTTGCTCCATGGTTTTCCCCCCTTTTTAAATAGAACCCTGTGCATTCTCTGGCAAACGTAAATCTAATTCTGGAAAAAGACTTCATTTTTAAGCCAAAGGCAGGGGATAAGGTTTCAACAGTGCGTCAAAGCATTTGCGTTCTTAGATCAAGTCTCTCATTGTCACTTTGGACTGGAGTCGATGTGCTCTGAATTGAGCTGTAAGCTTTTAGTCAGCATATTTTGAGATCTAACAAGCAGGCGACATTTCATTTTTGTTACTGGTAACAGTTGACCTTTTTGAAGTGAACAGAAACGATGTGATTTTAACTTAATGTCCATTTCATGACACCCAATGCATGGCTGCTGTTATTGCCAGATGGGTCCATGCACTTATTAATATCATATAGCTTTCGAAACAGACACATGCAATGACTAACACGCACACGCTCACGCGCTCAGACACAGACACATACAAATTATCTCGGTATACAAAGTAACCAGTTGCTAATATATTCCCATAAATTAATGAAAGTAATTTGAAAAGTCCAGAGTGATATAAGAAAGAGAGCATTTATTGTAAAAATAAACTGTGAAAGGAATTAAACATACAAATATGAAGTACATCTCATATACAAGTTGAAGTATGCATTTTTGTAAAATGAATAAGAACACATGATGAGAGCCATATCTACCCTGTGGCCGCACTAGGCTTCCTTTCAACGAGCTTCAAGTACCATTAAACCATCCTCCACCGTACCATCAGTATAAAGACATGTAATAGCACAACTGCAAACGTGGACGATGCTATTCCTGTAGCAAGCGGCTGCTCGTGGTCCGTACTCCGAGTCATCCACCACAGGAACGAGGCCAGTTGGGTAAACAATACTATCGACTTGGCTAGTTTTACTGTCATGCAGTAATTTTTGCTGTAAGCTTGAAATGATTGACAAAAAAGGTTTGTTGCATACACAAACTGTTGGCCATTTTTTTTTAAATGTGCAAAATGACTAAACACTTGTTACAGGAATGTATTATACCACGTCTTACCAGGGGATATGGAAAATTTATCATCCCCTCTGTTTCTCCAGTTTTCATGGGCACTACAACGAATTTGCTAAGAACTAAATAAACGGTAATTAAAATATATATACATTTGATATTGACTTCAAAACCCTGCATAAGTTCAGTACATGAGCTAATTTCAATGATATTAAGAACCGCTCAATACCTTTCGAATTTCGTTTGATTCATCTTTCGCAAATTCCCTTAACAGAACAGAACAGAATGTTTTGAGACACACTTTCTGAGACCTGAAATTCATGAACACCTGACCAACGTGTGGCTTGAGTGCGCTGTGAGCACGTGGTCAACGTGTATGTTGAGTGCACCGTGGTCACGTGGTCGACGTGTGGGTCGAGTGCGCTGTGGCCACGTTGTCAACATATATTTTTCAGTACGCCCTGGTCACGTGGTCCATACAAAGGACTGACAGCAGAAACCTGCTGACCTTTCACTTACAGCCTCGGGTTTCCTCACAAACCGGTCGACCGTAGTTGAATTGTTTGCCTTGCAAAGGATAAGCTAAACCAAAACCCAAAATACCACGTAATGCATCATTTGACTCACAAGTGCTTAACGCGTGATGGTCCTGTGGGATCATTCATCCCGCGCTTATTGCCTTGAGCGTTAGCTTGCCCTATGTTGCAGCTTTGCTGTTTGACCAATGACTGCTTCCTCATACTGCATTGCCGTGACAGAACTTGAAAATTGTCGACAATGGATAAAACCAAATCACATTATGAAATAGTGTAAAATCACGGAAGTCAATGCAAGAGAAAAAATATTTTCGCGTATCAGTTGAGGGATAGGTTCATATATCTATCTTGATATGGGAAGTTGTCTACATGCAGGGATACTGCATATTCCCATGATATCGCGCCATCCTATTGATCCTATAATCCCACCAATGTAGTTAGCAAACCCTAATATTATATGCATTTTCAATCACTTTACATATGAATTCATCTGTAATTTTAAAAACAAAACGGGACCAGAAGATAGCACACTGAGGCTTAAATTAATGAGCAGTTTGTGTCCCGATTACGCTGCTTTTTTGCGAGGTAATTACTAGAAGCAAATTATTATTACTGAAATGTGCTTTAAAAAGCATCGAATCGGAGAAAGGATTCATTATTTCCATTGCGTGAACGCGAGAGAAGTAGGCATTGTTGCGGGAGGGCGGTTTGATTGAAACAGTTGACATTCAAGATATACAGGGCCTGCCACAGCAGGAGACAGCGGCGTTCATACGTAAACATCCTTATTTTTTTTTCTTTTCAATAAATTCTTGACAGTTTCATGAATACAATATTTACGTCATGTTAATTGATTTCAGAGGAGACCCATGAATAAGATATAAACTCTACCCGGGGAACCACTGGTAACTTCACAAAAGTGCACCAAAATAGCTAACCTTTTGATAGTTTCGCCCGCTGTTGTTTCAGGCAGTCGGAAACGGATATTTAAACATCGATTCCCCGCCTAAATATTGCCCCCTTAAGCTCCAGATATATCCTGCAACTAACGATTTCATTAAGAAAAGCTCTTTTGAGTAGAAACTTGATAAAATCAAAAGAGGACACGAAGCACCGGCAACCATTCTCATCGGTTCGTTTATGATCAGTTTACTCGTTTGAATATACCATAAAAGTTGAGGTCATGAGTATAATTTCCTTCAGTGATCCGCTTAACATTAAAATTCAGATTACATGCTCAATGGCGTAACAATACAGATGTCTTGACCTATGGTTTGCGAGCTTTGGGGCGCAAGATTGCTAGTTGTCGCCTGCGTTCATCTGAGCATTGACTGAAGGTTACTGTTCAAACTTGTATATTGAAGTAATTTGCAGATGGAACCAAAGGTCAGCAGCATTTCTCCGTCCATTGCAAAAATAACAATCTTCCCTGTTTTGTCAGTATTTCTAAGAATTTCTTTGATATGGCCTCCAGCTTGATCCGATTTTCTCCAATTCGCCAACGGAAATGTATATGTATTATTATGCATATCGTGGATACTACCCCAGACAAAACAGAAACATTATTCTCAGATATAAACATACCTTAGCATTTAAACCTTATTGATGCTTTAATCATCATTGCATGACAAAAAGACTGTCCCCAAAGTGTTTACAACTGCTTTACCGTTAAAAGCATTTACAAAAATCGTACCAATTTGGAACGGTGTTCACGTGCACAGGCCTCTCTGTGGTATTTGTGCCCGCCCAGTCTCCGCATCAGACCTGTTGGTACCAAATGGCACTCGGAGGTAGGTATGAATCATAAACCGGTATTTTTAATCGTCTCAGATGACAAATGACACACCATCAAGATATAACACGTGCCAAAATACACTAAACCATTTATATGGCTGGTGACACCGCCAGGCAGACAGGAGTGCATCTATAGAGTAAGAAATCAGACAAGTGTATATTTTTTAATCTGTAGGCCTAGGTCATTTGCCGGCTGTACTGACATAGGCTTTGTATCCTTCTGAAGTACCCTTTTGAATGGCAGGGCAGCGAGCAAGGTCTTGATAATTAATTACACACGATAGAATTTGAAAAAATCAAAAGTAAATAAATGCACGCAAAACGGGAAAAATACATTTTATTCCCTACTAATTAATCTATAGGAACTAAAAGAGTTTGTTTTTACCTGTTTAATCTGGTGAGCCTTTCTTCTCTGGGCGAGTCGATGTGAGTTCTGGTGCACGACGCTATATGGAGGTGTTGTGCAAGTTATAAATCAAATAGTTCCCTTTTTCCGATCCCGATATCTCTTTGTTATGTTACTTTACAGTTCTATCAATAAACTAGCCGTCTTGGAGTATAGAATAAAAGTAAAACCAAGCTCGTGTGCACACCTGCACGGCTTTCTTCATGATCGCTCCATGTGTTAGGTGCATGGAGGGATTTCTCGCTCCGCGCACAAATACGAGTACATCTCGCTATCATGAAGAATGCTCTCGTGGGTAAGCACGCTCGTTGAGTTTTATTATTGACCACATTATTGATCTGCAACTCTTAATTTTATAAAATTTTGTTATTACGATCACTGCTAATGCACCCCCGAACCACATATCGTAAAAAAAAAAAAATATATTGACAACGATTGTACAATTGGCGCCAACAGATGTTTTGTATTATAGGCGAAATGATACACTGACACAGGGGAGACTGTCATTGTGGCACTGATCCCAAATACCTCAAATACATTAAAGTGGAAAAGATAATATGAAATTTTAGGCACAGCAATACGAAGCATACATATGAACTTCTCGCCACACCTGGATACCTAGTTGTCTTAGTAACCATAGTCTCGCCCGACGAGATAGATGTACGGGCCGCTGGCATTGCAGCGAAGCGGGATATTATTAATATATTGGAAATAATACTTAGTACAAACAGATGGAAATTGATTCTTGTAACCAAATTAGGAAGCACTAAATGAATACGACTTCGGCATTTGTAAACTCAATTTTCCCTAAAAAAAACATTAATTTTGTGAGAATGGGATATCTTGCCCTGTCTGTAACAGTGATATGCCGGTGTGTGCTCCGTGATTGACAAGCGTGAACCCCGTGTTTTGTGGCGGGGAATTCATATGCGTGTCTCGTATTCATGGCACCCAAAATTGTGACCTTCACTAGGACCCAAAGCCTCCGAAGGTCACTGTCCACAATATTCAAAGACACACCAAACTTGTATGTATCCCATGAACAACGCCACTGAAGATAACAGTTCATATGATAACAGTCTCATGAAACTGCGATGTATCCCATGGCCCATGCCACTGAAGATCATATTTCATATGAAAACAAAGACTCATCAAACTGCTATGTATCCTATGACCGATGCCACTAAAGGTCATAGTTCCTATTATTCAAAAACACATCAGACTGCTTTGTATCCTATGATCCAACGTCACTTAAGGTCATAGTTCACATAAAAACAAAGACCCATCAAACTGCTATGTATCCCATGTTTAAATGCTGGCGGTACAGGTCCGCCACCACATCGTAAAGCTTGCCAACAACATAAAGCAGCTGAACATAGGCGTAGTTCCAGTAATATCGAAAATCTCTATATTTTTGGTGACTTTTTCATTTGCATCTCCAACATTGCTTAAGCGGCATATTTCACGTTTCCAGAGATCATTACTTATACGTTACCCAGCAATGAGCCGCAGTATACCAGGTCTTCATGCTACAGTCAATATAATGAAAACTTGGCCATTTACAATAGTCTGGTCGTAATACTGTTCTGTGATGGCGTGATATGTAATTAACTGACACGGCAAAAATCGTCAATATTCTTCTAAATGTTAGTTTAGGGATAATGTCTGACCGATAAATGGGACTGGGGGGCGGTATACTAAGCATTGTCAATTTGAAGTTATTCCTCTTTGTTAAAAATGATGCAATTGAACATGGGCGATGACCTTGAAGGGGTAACAGTTATGGTTGTTTTACATGGCGTTACGCTAGGTAACTCATGAAAATGTAATCAAATCATAAAAAGTAAATATAAGCTAACAATAAATTTTGGAGATATGAATAGTAACATTTCTGAAACAATAAAGCACCATACAGCACATTACAAGAATTAAGCAATCGTCAATCCTAATGCTACTGCAACCGTAACTGGCTGCAAATCAAATTAAAATAGTGACCCAGTAGCGAAACAGATGGAATTAATACCCTTTGACAAATTAGACTGAAGTTGTTAGAGTCCGTCTAGCAGATTAAATTAAAACAGCAATAATCTGGCAAATAAGATAAAAAATAGTGACTATCGGGCAAGATAGATTGACATAATGACCTACGGTCAAAATAGATTAACATAGAAGACTATGGGCAAATAGCAGTAACGTACTGACAATGTACATACGTTTGCAAAACAACATTAGCTATTGACTAACTCAAGAAGTAAATTACTGTTCATCACATAAAAATGCTGACAGTGAAAGCGTTTCATATGTTGTACATAGCGGTAACTGTTTGCCTGACAGACCGACATGGAATCTGTTGGTCTCAAATAAATTTGGCTGTTTTCATTAAATAAAAAACACTTTGGTTATGAACATCCATGGCCCACCAGTATGACAAGAAACTTGCTCTGTGACGTAAACAGGACTATCTCGTGGCAGCATTCCACGAGAAGAAGTTGGACGAGGTTTGTCTGTACCATCTGATGTTACCAATACTTTGCAAACTAACACTCTGATTGCAGTACCTTACAGTTGCTTATCGTAATTAATCTGCTCATATTACGCTATGATTATTTGTCTGCTCGATAAGACTTTAAGTGAATGTACCGTTGCCATAATGCTTGGAGCTAGGCGGCCACTCTCGCCAGACACCACATCAATAGCCTCTGTTAGCAGGCCATTAATATATACTGTGACATTGCGCCGCCAGTCATTGTCATTGCCACCGGACAAATGTCTCTTTACAATGCCACTTTTCTATCCAACCCACTGACAAGCACACTTATTTGCCCATGATACATTACTTTAGGCATAGGTGGCAGTCAAGACGGTCAATTTTCGAGGTAATTTTACAACTTTAGGTGTCGATAGATAATGCTATGAAAGGTCATCCTTAAAGGAACCCACTGGATGACAGTATTACCCCACCCACCCCCTTCTCCTGAATACAGCTAAGCGTGTCCATGTACATCTATGTCCTTTGCCTAATCAATTTTATACCGTGTGGTCTAATTTTCAAGTTAATTCCAATGAAATGTGGTTTCAGTGAGTTATTTTATTAAATTAATTGGTTACAGTGAGTTATTTTATTATAGCCTTGATTCTTATGTGATATTTGGCGTTACGCTGTTGCTGACTTGTCAAAATACAAAAGAGATCTCCGGATATATACTTTCAACCCTAGTGACTAAACCCAAAGCACATACAATTTTACAGAAAAAACAATATAACTGTGTCCATGGTGACGCAACATTTTATATGTCACAGCAGCAGAACCACATTTATAACCCAACAAACTATTCTATACATCATCTTGTTGCAATGACTGCAGGCAGCCATTTGGGCCGAATATTTATTCCAGAATGCAGTAGTCATGACATCTTATCTGTCAGTCACAACGTTTGTAGTTTGCATTGGAACCGCAAGTCCAAGGTGTGTGTAATGCGGCTTCAAATTTTGAGTTCAGTCAACAAACATCATCACTACTGCATTCTAAAAATGGTAAAATGGAAATATTCGTTACTTGCTACTTTGCATTTGTTTACACTTGTCATCTGAATACAAATATACTTAATTTGGTTCCACTGGTGTGATATGCAGAACGTTTACACCATCATGAGTTGACGATGTTTCGTAGAGCACACTTATTTCAGTAGGGCTTTATTCGGCTGGAAACACGAGAGGTATACTCTGATGTTTGCTCTTGGAATATGGCAATTGCTTGTCTCTGAGTCGCTTTAAAAATACTATGTTTTGACAGCGGTTCCTGTTCACAGAGACAGAATCAGGGCATTTGCATTGTAACATATACCCTTTAAGCCGCGTGTTTTTGCTGTTGGCTGATCCTGGTAATACAAGACTACCGATTCTAACGTGCCTGTGGCCGCAGTACTGTGACAAGGCACGTTGCGGTTTTAGTTTTGATTGACAGATTGATGTAATGCTCCCTCATAGCCTTCTGTGTCTTCCAAAGTCAAAAGGGGATCAAGCCGCCTCTGGAGACACACAAGGCTAAACAGATTGGCCACTAACTACATTTATCCACTTTGCTGGCACACTCGTGACACCAGTGCGAATGCCACACACCTTATCTCATGATTCTATAGATTGTGTGGCCTCTCCATTGCTTCACGCGAGATTTTCACATGTAGAGACAAATGTTCCGTGCTGCTTTCAGCACGAGTATCATGTACGTTGCTCTATGATATAAGGATTGTCTGGACTTCACATTGCTTCCCTGCAGATTTACACATGTAGAGCTCAACGCTGCGTGCTCGTGTCAAGTGCAATGGTGCTAACTCGATCTCTTTGATTGCTCTTTCAGAATTTGTAAACGTTTCAGGGCTGCGTGTGCTGCTACCAGGTTCAGAGATATACAGTTCGCCAAAGTGTCTAACAAGTTGACTCTGAGTCATCTGGGAAGTTGTAACAGCATCGACTAATACGGGAATGAAGTTACAACTCACATCCATAACAAATCTGCCAAAAACAATGTAAGTCACACAACTTTGTCCCAGTTGGAACATTTGTCATCGCAAATTCACTCACCCTCACAAGTGTGATATCAAATCGAATATATGTTATTGAGTTTCGATTCCATTTTCATACATCGTTGTATCAAGATCATGATTTGTTGACTTCCAATGTAATAACGTCAACAACAATGCTAAGTGTTGATGCCATCATTTTATTTTCACTTTGTGCTGAGTACGCACAGGCATCTCTGCTGGTATCCTACGGCTTTTGTTTTGGTGTTGTTTGTATTACATCTATGTGAACGTGGACATACACTTTTTAATTGGTTCATTCTATTAGCCATTAGACCTTTTTATTGACACACTTATTGAAATGCTCCCACTTAGTACATTTTGTGCAATTCAAACATTCACCGAGTATTAAAGTTTCACCGACAGCTTTCTGGCTTGGTTAAGCATTAACCTCTTGCCTAGGACAATGATGCCGCATTTTCCAAACACGCTTAAATAGGAACACACGTAACAATTCAATACTCCTCAATTCCCTCCTCGTTTCACCTTGCTGGGAGTAATACTACTTTTCAATCATTCCCTGGTCTGATGGGAATATCCTTAAGCTCCAATTGCTCCTTGACTTGGAGAAAACCATCATCAATGTCTGATCACCTCCTGGTCCGACAGATGAAGCATCAATAAACAATTGGTCCTCGACCTGAAGACAACAAGCCTTAGGCCAATCTGTGGTCACTCTTGGATCTGTATAACCCTTTATTGTCGGATAAGGATAAAAGTTTCGGCTTTTTCCACTTTCATTGCGTTTCAAACATAGAAACAGGTGTTCAGATGACCATCACAGTGTCTGCATTGACGTATTCTGTACTACACACTAATTGCTGGGTCCGGCAGTTACAACAGTCAAAGCCTTCTTTTTGTAGCCTTATACAGCTGAATACTAACGATACAAATCCTATTATGAAGAGCACAGACGGCCAGATCATGGCGTTCATAACTACAGCCGTCGACAGGCGATGCATCACCACCTCCGTCTTATTCTCAGGGTTATAGTAGCAGGTGAAGGTGCTGCCCTTTGACACATTGTATCCATTAATTAACAACACCCTGCTGGAGTTGGAGCAGGTGACGTCACATGATCCCACACAGAAACACTGCAACAGAGAGCAAAACAACATACGACTTAGGTAACTTTGTTCCATTTTCAATTTTTCACATGTTGACAATCAGTTCACCAGGAGAAACGTATGCTGGAATTATTACTAATGGGCCCGTTGAATCAGTTTAAATTGATTAAAACTCTACATTCCTTACATGCTAGCAAAAATGCACAAATAAAGCAGGGTTGAATGGATTGTATGTGTCATCATAAAACAAAAAATAAGCTTGGACCAGGCCTCACATCCTCATGATTCAAAGCAAAAAGTCACAACGCGCCATATTGGATTATACGTGCGGTTTCTCGACGATCAAGTGTTGTCCTTTAGCTGTGTCGAGTATCGGATATTTAGTGTAAGAGTCATTCTATACCAACATTTCGGAATGAGATTTTGTTCTTTAACATTGAAAGCAGTATGATTTATAGCATTCCCATTTCAGAAAGCTAATCACCTTAACGTTACAGGCCCAATTGGATATGCTGAGAAAAACGGCAAGTTAGGGAGTCTTGCCCTATGTCCTTGTTGAAATGTGCAGCCAGTGTGATCGCAGGCAGCGCAAGCAAGAGTCAATCAGTTTGTCCAATTCTGTCGGCAAGAAATCAGGTATCGCCACATGTAATTTGTCCGATTCTGTCGGCAATGGACAATTCAATGCGTACAAGTTAATCCCCACTCGACACATGGACATAAAAAAAAAGAAAACAAGGTACACATCTTCATATGCGGGTTGAAAATCACGTGAAGATTCCATCGGTATACGTTCCATACCTTTGCTTTCCTTACGCCGATTTACGAGAGATACATATTAATTCATTTGATGCAAACTTGCCACATGAACATTCAAATTACCTTTTCAATCTATCCGTTGTCAGAGAACAGCCCACCATCTATGCTTGTTCCAGGTATTTTAATTGTATATGAAGTTTTCCTTACCGCCTGAAACCGGTCAGGCTGGTGGTGGTAAAATGCTGTCTGCTCTACTGTTTTTTTTTTACCTTTTCCAGAGGAAATGAAAAAGAATGAATGGGAATTGCAGATGAACACTATCAAGACAACACGCTCCAGGGCAACGGCTTTCCGTGACGTGAACTGGGCGCTGAACACCCAACCAACGGCTGGAGAAGCCCTCACGTCGTTAACTCAGGCTTACACTCCGTCTTATTTCAAAAGGGAAAAGAATCTGCTACTTCATTTTCTTTAAACGTTTGAATGCAGATAAAGTTTAATGACTGCGTACTCGAGCTGATACTAATGTTGCCAGATCACTCAAACTCAAGATTTCTAAGCTCACCCTACAAAAGTGTGTCCAATTTCTGTAATTGCTTATAAATGAGAACGGTCAAACCTTTAAACTGATCTGTGGACGGGCCTGGTCCTACCAAGTATATTATTATAGTGTTTTTCACGGTAACTGGACTACTATTTTCACACATCTAACATTTAACTGTCTTTCATTTTTTTCTTCACTTACTCGAATACCTTGCCTCAAAACGGAATCAGCTTTATTTGAGTACGTTCTGTATGCAAGAGAGAATCGTCTGCTGAGCAAGGTTGGCGGTGTTTTTAAGATAACTTTCTTTCAACGCAGATTGGTAACGCCTTTTCCCGTTTGTAGAGCATAAATTGACTCAACTGTACCTGAATTACAAGAAACAAACGAAGAAAAACCATCTCTGAGCTTTCCTTATATATTTAACTGGCGATGACTACTTTGCATCAAACTGACTGACGTGTCCTGCTATCTTTGTTATCAGACTGTAAAGACCTGCCACCACAGACAATACATAATTCGACTATGAAGACCTGACACAACAGAAAATACATATGACCTGCGCGAATGTCTCTTTCTTTTCCTATTTCATCTGTCAAGTTTCTAATGCATGATTAATACAAAACAAGATATTGTTATGCCAGAAATAGCAGAAAAAGAAAGAAAGAAAGAAAGAAAGAAAGAAAGAAAGAAAGAAAGAAAGAAAGAAAGAAAGAAAAGAAAGAAAGAAAGAAATATAAGGCCTCTCTGCGATATTATTATGACACACGAGCACAATGCGTGCTACCACACACCTGGACAAAGTTTGTCGAAGTAAAGGCAGGCTTTCCTGGGTAGTATAAGTTCTGTTATTCTCCAGAACTCAACACGTGGTACAGGACCCAAAATTACACCGAAATAACGATTGTACATTTTGACCACGGATTCTATTTTTGCATGTCCACACCGCAGAAACATGGGATAGGTGCTCTTCAAACACGTCTGGTTGACGGGATTACTGCATGCAATAATCGGTCCGTTATGTCAAGTACATCCAGATTTCAAGTTGCCATTGAGGAACAAAAACCTACGTACAGGGCTTAAATGATCTGTGTCCTCGATGGTGTCCTGTGGACGAAGCCCGATTTCAAAAAACGTGACTGTAGAGATAGCGCGGGAAAGTACATAAAACTCTAAAAATAGATGCCTGCAAAAGACACCATGAAACCTTGTCTGCCGTTTTCCATCATTCTTTTCCTTTATTTATTTATTTTTTATTAAATTTTTGTTTGTTTGTTTGTTTGTTTGTTTGTTTTTTTTTTGTTTTTTTTTTTTTTGTTTTTTGTTTTTCTTTTTTTTTGTTTTTGTTTTGTTTTTGTTACTTTGCATCAAACTGACTGACGTGTCCTGCTATCTTTGTTATCAGACTGTAAAGACCTGCCACCACAGACAATACATAATTCGACTATGAAGACCTGACACAACAGAAAATACATATGACCTGCGCGAATGTCTCTTTCTTTTCCTATTTCATCTGTCAAGTTTCTAATGCATGATTAATACAAAACAAGATATTGTTATGCCAGAAATAGCAGAAAAAGAAAGAAAGAAAGAAAGAAAGAAAGAAAGAAAGAAAGAAAGAAAGAAAGAAAGAAAGAAAGAAAGAAAGAAAGAAAAGAAAGAAAGAAAGAAATATAAGGCCTCTCTGCGATATTATTATGACACACGAGCACAATGCGTGCTACCACACACCTGGACAAAGTTTGTCGAAGTAAAGGCAGGCTTTCCTGGGTAGTATAAGTTCTGTTATTCTCCAGAACTCAACACGTGGTACAGGACCCAAAATTACACCGAAATAACGATTGTACATTTTGACCACGGATTCTATTTTTGCATGTCCACACCGCAGAAACATGGGATAGGTGCTCTTCAAACACGTCTGGTTGACGGGATTACTGCATGCAATAATCGGTCCGTTATGTCAAGTACATCCAGATTTCAAGTTGCCATTGAGGAACAAAAACCTACGTACAGGGCTTAAATGATCTGTGTCCTCGATGGTGTCCTGTGGACGAAGCCCGATTTCAAAAAACGTGACTGTAGAGATAGCGCGGGAAAGTACATAAAACTCTAAAAATAGATGCCTGCAAAAGACACCATGAAACCTTGTCTGCCGTTTTCCATCATTCTTTTCCTTTATTTATTTATTTTTTATTAAATTTTTGTTTGTTTGTTTGTTTGTTTGTTTTTTTTTTTTTTTTTTTTTTTTTTTTTTTTGTTTTTCTTTTTTTTTTGTTTTTGTTTTGTTTTTGGTTTTTTGTTTTTTTTTGTTTTTGTTTGGTTTTTGTTTTTGTTTTGTTTTTGTTTTGTTTTTGGTTTTGGTTTTTTGTTTTGTTTTTTGTTTGTTTTCGTTTTCGGTTTCGGTTTCGGTTTCGGTTTCGGTTTCGGTCTCGGTCTCGGTCTCGGTCTCGGTCTCGGTCTCGGTCTCGGTCTCGGTCTCGGTCTCGGTCTCGGTCTCGGTCTCGGTCTCGGTCTCGGTCTCGGTCTCGGTCTCGGTCTCGGTCTTGTCTTGTTTTGTTTCTTGACATAAGAGGCCCAAACACGGCCCTGGGCACAGTAGAGACTCATAAATCTGTAGATACAGATTTAAGGACTCTGCTTCGTGCTGCGAGTTTCCTTGTATTTACGCATTTTACTGCGTGTCTTTGGCCTCATACACACTCAGCATATCGGAGACTTGTTATTACCTTCAACTATCAAAATTAAATTTCTTTGCAAGAAAAAAATAGAGTTACGTATGAATTTTGCAGATTGGCAGATTTCAGACACAGATTCAAGGGCTTGGGTCGTTGTTGGGAATTTCTTTGTCTTTATGTGTTTAACTTATTTTTCTATCTTTTTACACAATCAAAACACCCGGCACTTGCCACATTGCTGGCTCAACTATTACACTTAAACTGGCTTTTAAAGTAAACCAGAGCTAGCTACACAAACTGTTCAAAGAAACTACCAAAACAGATGACTGCCATGCCTAGATTGGTTCAGCAGTGCGGTGGGTATAACAAAAAAATGCAGTACAAGTGTGGGTCTGCAAGTCTGTTGATTACCCTGAGCCCCTGGCCTCTGATAAGTTTGCATTTCAATGGGTCTAGAATGCAATGTCCACTGCAAGCTTTAAATTGCAATCGATAAGTAATTTTATTAAAAGGATGCAACATACGTATATTATTTCTTGCCAAGAAAAGTAAAAGAGTGCAATTGCAACGTGCAGTTTTCACTTTATTATTTAGGAAATCAATTGGATGCGCTCAGTACAGGGCCCCTCAAAACAAGCAATAAAGAATTTCTGCCAGCACTGGTGTTCAAGCCAGATTAGTAGACAGGCCAAGTTTAGCAATGGTTTCTTTAGTGAGGTTTCAGACTTCTTCCCGCACCGCTCCTTCAAGCCATGCTAAAACCCTCCCAGAAGCTCAGCCTTTACGAACATTGCAGGGGTCTTGAATGAGACACCCTCAAGGCGTCCACGGCATTTCACAACCTTGGAGGAGGCACGATTTGGACTTATTTTGCACTTAGCAGGAATACTGTTGCTTGAAAGGTTACTGCGATGGAAGCAAGACATAAGCTCCTCTTTGTGCAACATCGCTGACCTCCGCATCATGCAAAGAAAACAGGGACCAACTATTTTTTTATTTTTAATCATTTTTGTGCATGGCTTTAGGGTGTACACTAGTAGGATATCAGTGGATGCTTCCCATATTCGACGGCACGGTGACTTGACACAGCCAAAGCTAGGAAATTCCATTTCCCCTTTTGGTGTTAATTCAAACATTTACTTCAGGCATAAAATGAAGATTCGGTGTATGTCCCTGAGGACGGGATTACAGACCTGAGTAAGCTTTAAGGCCTTGACAATTTATTGCCTCCTGATGTGCTTCTGAACGACGAGCTCGTATATATCTATCTTCGCTCTGTGTATCCGTTTGGATCAACTCAATGCACAGCTGGTGACTCTGAATTACTGGGCTTCCGAAGTTGGCAGTGCTTAAGGGTACTCCCATACTTTGTGACACAGCGCATGTGCTTGCAAGAATCAAAACGAAACCAACACACATTGACTTACTGCAAGCACTCTTGCCACTGCTGCTAGTGATGATGATGATGATGATGATGATGATGATGATGATGATGATGATGGCGAAGACGACGACAATGATGATGATAATGGTGATAAAAACTGATAATTTGATACAAATAATGAACATAAAAAAGACGCTGGACAAAATATTATGGCACTGAGGAGGAGGAGGAGGAGGAGGAGGAGGAGGAGGAGGAGGAGGATAAACTTTAATATATTACCAGTAATGACACGCGTGATAAGGAGGACGACGCACAGAGATAATTGCTATGATTATGATGATGGTAATAGCAATAAAGCAGATATGTACCACGTGTTATGAAAGGGACGATAGGGTCATATTCCCATATTTAGACGTACCTCTATGATACCTTATTCGTAACAAAGCACATTTAAGTAGGAATTTATACTTTATAAGGCATTCCTTTTATATACATTATTCCATGAAGAAATGCATCCTACAATTCACTTGATATACTCAGCTTCAAAATTAAAACTAAAAGTGCGGAATGGCTCTGACAGCAAATCCTCCTTGCAAGAAATGTGGTATACCTTTCAGGGTCATGTATGCCAAACGTATGCCCCCTTCTTTATAGATTTTTATATCACGGGGAAAACATCTTTTTCGTTGTCTTGCAAAGTAAAATGCTTCCAGTTACATAAAATAATGACTTAACAGCATGCTAATAGCTAGACGGCCCTTTTGGTCGTGGCTCACAAGCTGCAGGATCTTTTACAACATAAAATACAATATCATATGCTATGACAACGTACAAAAAAATGGAAAATTGTATAGATATTCCATCTTTAAGATGAGAGTGGGACAAATATCCAGTACAGCCTTCATCTTGTAACACGGATGTACTTTCCCTTGCAGATGTGGTGCCCTGCCAGACACTATTTAAAGATTTATTCTTTCAATTTATACAGACTCTCGTGTGCACCATAGACGTGTCAATTGCAGGCCCTACATAGTTTACATACCAAATGAACCTCATTTAAGTTACTTTATACACCTCTCAGTCATCTCAGAGTGTACTCCAGGGATTGGATGCACTCCTTTCTCCTTTTAACTCATTCAGTTCTAGATTTTGGGCTGAATGGACAGCTTGCGCGCAGACAAATATTGTCATCTTGACCATTTTTGTTCCCTGTTAATACCAGCATACCGACAGTTGAAAGGTGCTCCTCCCCTGTAAATACCAGCATACTGTCAGTTGATTGACAGTCGCTCTTTCCCTGTAAATACCAGCATACTAGTAGTTGATTGACAGGTGATGTTTCCCTGTAAATGCAAGTATACTGGTAGTTGATTGACAGGTGCCCTTTCCCTGCTAATAGAGGAGTACTTTCAGTTGACTGATACGTGCTCCTTGCAAATAAATACAAGCATACGGGTAATTGAATGACCGTTCTTGTACCCTGTAACAAGCACACTGGTCGTTGATTGACAGTTCGCGTTCCCTGTAAATTATTATTATAATCATCATCATCATCATCATCATCATCATCATCATTATTATTTTTTAAACCCCAGCATGCGAGGAAAGGAAAGATACATCAAAATAATAGCGTACATTGAGATAAATTTACAATAGACAAAAATGGAATATGTAAAATACTGTGGTGTGTCACAATAAAGCATACAAATCCAAAGGAAAAAAAAAAAAGGGGGGGGGGGGGCAAATCTGATATACCACCATTCATCATCTCAACCGAAGATTCATAGTCCTAATAAAAACATGAATGCATGTGGAGCATACAAACGTGGTCGCTGTCGGGCTGTGCCGCCGGAACAGCAGAGCCGTGACCTCAGAAGGGCGACTGTGACACCCACCCCCCGGCCCCCGGTCAGTCGACCGGGACCCTCACCAGCTGCTGTCCTACCTGGGCAGCCGCAGTGTTAAAGCAGGCAGGCAGCGTGGGCTGATAACAGCAAGTCTGCTGTTATTGCTGAACAGGGAGAGTTTAAACCTAGAGGTCAGCCATGCCTGCAGAGATAGAGAAATTTTCCAAAGCAGACCATAATTTCCATTATTAATTATCCGCCACTCCACCGACGACAGCCGTCTAGAAGAAGGACCTTGTCTGTAAGGAAACAAGCCAGTTTTCATCACTGTAGTGTTTCCAGTAATTCTCATGACATAATAAAGAGCATAAGGAGTCAACAATTCCGTCTTTGATAACATTATATAAAGCTTTGTGGTGATTAAAGATTACGTCCAAGCGATATAATCCAAAAGATGAAACTCGGTCTAATCACGTTTTAGACACAGTTTCTCCCCGATGAATATATGAGGAAAGTGAGTGAACCGACAGCTCTCATGTTGGACCAGCAACATTGAAAATACAAGCATACTGGCAGTTGATCGACAGGTGCTCTCATCAAAAATTTGGATCTTATCTTTTTCGCTTTTACACTTTTTAATGAAAGTATGAAAAAACGCTTACGCTTTCCAGGTATGAATGCCAGTTTATTTTTATTGACTGTATGAAATGAATCATACCAGATGCGAATGCAACATAATACAACTGCATATTTTTTTTAAAATATGACCTTTGCTGTTAACTGGATTCTGTTGGATCCCATATGTTGCACTGGTACGCTCATATATCATGTTAACAACAGAGTACTATTACAATAAAATCTCCATCACAAAAAAAAAAAAAAAAAAAAAAATGTTTTCACTCCGGGATTACTACACGCATGCCTCACTCCATTCACGTAACCTGGACCAGCTGCGTCGTGCCAATTTTCATCTTGAAGGTAAAATATTCATACCTTAATTAAGAGCTTGTTACAGCATAGCGATATGTGGTTGAACAGATCAATCTTTATTTATTACGACCAGACTGGAACACTTTAACTCAACATCAAACAACAATTATTGAAGGCTTGCTGCCCATGCTTAATGCCGATACTAACTACCACATATGGTAATCCAACACATGAAAACATCACAATCTTAAAATTTGATTGGGTCTAATGCAAAGGGTACACCAGGCCACAGACTACAGTTATAAATCCTTCTCTTTTTCATATTAGCATTTTTCAGTCTAAAAAATCAGCATTTTGGTATTTTGAAATTCCGTGAACGGCATTTAACAGATGAAAATGTCAGAAAAATATGGACGGATTTTTGTCATACAATTCCCAGCTCGTTAATTTGTGATAATTGAAATACGAAACAACACCTGGATGTCAGCTTTATACAGGTGTATGAACTGTGCTTTTGCCAGGGTCACATCATTGTCCTTCCCCACCATAAAGTTCCCACCTGGCCTGGAAAACAGTGCACCTATATGACCTCCGATGAAGCAACTCTGCGATGCAGCAAACCTGACTTAGCTAACTTTATTCAAACAGAAGCTACCGCATGCTGAAAACACAGTATTTTCACAATTACGGACTATCTCCGTTGGGATGCGCAACCAGCCAATCACAACTGTAGTCTGTAACCTAATAGACTTATCAAAATTTTTAAAACTTGTTTAACTGAAGCCACAACTTGTTTTCTGCAAAGCATTTGCATTCACTATACCAAACTTCAATTTTAAAGAAAATATCAACTTTTTTGCGAGCAACCTTTAAATCTGAAAAATCAGTTTTTATGACAAATAAAATAATTAATTTAAATTTTGAGGAAAATTATATAATTGCATCCAATCAATTCTTTTCTGTCCAATATGAATACGATACACAATGGGCTATGATGCAAACCCATAATCACTTGCCTGCATGTCCTGCCCTTACAATGAGAGATCAAATTACAATGCCCCACCCCTTAATTTTAACCCCAAATTTGAATATATTGCTAAAATTTTATGAATTTTTAGCTGAAATTGGTGATTTTTTTACTATTTATGGATAGATTCGTAACATTTGTCTACAAAAAATATTACATCTATCACTGCTGAGGCATTAATGGCGGATGGGGGGAGTATCATTTACACCGAGTCAGCATCTAATACCAGTCATTATGGCAGTATTTTCCTGATATAATCTGAATTATGGTAGACAATGGAACAGTTTCAGTGTTTAAACATTGTTAGCCCATCAAAGTGCACAGTTTAAGACCAGTAGGTCACAGATTAGAGTAGGAGTATTCAGCAAATTATGTTTTTTGGTACTAAAATTATGGAATTTTAACGCGCCCTTTGTTTGAACAATAGGAGTGCAGTTGGGTGATCCAGCTTCCACAAACCAAAAGTGCTATGCCTTTTTTTCTGCAGTAGACTGTATAAGTTGTGATTTATTGACATGGTTTCTGGTGTATGTGCACATATTAGAAAGAAAATGACAAAAGTTTGTACAGTTACTCCAATATCATAAATGCATATTTGTATTCATAAGTGCTCTGATTTTAAATTTGATAAGCATCCAATTATCAATCCAATTATCAGGTGCAAGTGTTTTCAGGCAAGTGTTTAATGGAAGCTAACTTTTTTTCCCCTTGTTTCACTTTCTGAAACTCTTATAATTTTATGTGGTTGTATGTCGAAGTTTAAATGTTTTGCCACCTATGTACACTAGCTTGGTAAAAGTTATGAAATCTGCAGTTCATAAGTGCTGTCATCCATATTCATGGATATAAATTGATTCATTTATGTGAAAATAATATGCTGATGAACTCAACAGCTCAACAAAGTCAGCATGCCTGATTTTAAATGATTTACCCCAGTCAAATGACACACATATAGGACAGGCTTTTGTCTACCAAAAAATAAAAAATAAAAATAAAAGGGGGTGGGGGTGGGGGAGAAACAAAAACAAAACCAAAAAAACAAAGAAATTTACATTTTACCTAAGATTTGTACAGCTCTACTGACAGACAATGGGCATTTTTTTCTGGTATGCCGAAAATCACTTTGACATGATTTTGTATAAACAGCTCTGCATATGAATGGAGGCTGTAGGCCTACAATGACAATGCCACAAAATTAAAAGTTTGAAACAGATGGTCACTAAGTTTCATATCAATGGGATTAGCATAATTTATTCATATCATATTAGCATTGTTAATTTCTCATACACACATATGATTACCTGTGTGGTCCCTGTGAGGTATCGCTAAATACAAAGGGCTATGGAAGCTATCTATCTACCAAGCAGTCAGCAAAGGAGGCATAGCCTGTGCACTTGTTAAATGTCTTGCAGCGAATCCTGTTATTATTTATGCAGTGTGGTTGCACTGATAGGTGCAACATGTCTATGCACAATGATTTGCGACATAAATGTGATACTTAATGAATTTTTAGAAAATTGAGACTGTTAAACTTGATATTCACAGCCGATCTGTGGGCGTAAAACTTCTTTTCTCCTTTCATAAGCTGGCCTGAGGTACACAATACCATAGCCCGAACCATTTGCCTTGTGATCTACAGTCCCAGGACCATATCTTGAATGCTCCACCCATGTAAAAGTTGTTAGGATCACTCAAAATTGTCCAGACACATGTCAAAAAGTGCTGACTTCCCATTTTTAACTTGCTTGATGGACGATAATAGAATAACAACATGACCATGTGAGTCCCAATGCATACAGAGTTAGCCCTAATATATTAGGCCACAGACTACAGTTATAAATCCTTCTATTTTTCATATTAGCATTTTTCAGTCTAAAAAATCAGCATTTTGGTATTTTGAAATTCCGTGAACGGCATTTAACAGATGAAAATGTCAGAAAAATATGGACGGATTTTTGTCATACAATTCCCAGCTCGTTAATTTGTGATAATTGAAATACGAAACAACACCTGGATGTCAGCTTTATACAGGTGTATGAACTGTGCTTTTGCCAGGGTCACATCATTGTCCTTCCCCACCATAAAGTTCCCACCTGGCCTGGAAAACAGTGCACCTATATGACCTCCGATGAAGCAACTCTGCGATGCAGCAAACCTGACTTAGCTAACTTTATTCAAACAGAAGCTACCGCATGCTGAAAACACAGTATTTTCACAATTACGGACTATCTCCGTTGGGATGCGCAACCAGCCAATCACAACTGTAGTCTGTAACCTAATAGACTTATCAAAATTTTTAAAACTTGTTTAACTGAAGCCACAACTTGTTTTCTGCAAAGCATTTGCATTCACTATACCAAACTTCAATTTTAAAGAAAATATCAACTTTTTTGCGAGCAACCTTTAAATCTGAAAAATCAGTTTTTATGACAAATAAAATAATTAATTTAAATTTTGAGGAAAATTATATAATTGCATCCAATCAATTCTTTTCTGTCCAATATGAATACGATACACAATGGGCTATGATGCAAACCCATAATCACTTGCCTGCATGTCCTGCCCTTACAATGAGAGATCAAATTACAATGCCCCACCCCTTAATTTTAACCCCAAATTTGAATATATTGCTAAAATTTTATGAATTTTTAGCTGAAATTGGTGATTTTTTTACTATTTATGGATAGATTCGTAACATTTGTCTACAAAAAATATTACATCTATCACTGCTGAGGCATTAATGGCGGATGGGGGGAGTATCATTTACACCGAGTCAGCATCTAATACCAGTCATTATGGCAGTATTTTCCTGATATAATCTGAATTATGGTAGACAATGGAACAGTTTCAGTGTTTAAACATTGTTAGCCCATCAAAGTGCACAGTTTAAGACCAGTAGGTCACAGATTAGAGTAGGAGTATTCAGCAAATTATGTTTTTTGGTACTAAAATTATGGAATTTTAACGCGCCCTTTGTTTGAACAATAGGAGTGCAGTTGGGTGATCCAGCTTCCACAAACCAAAAGTGCTATGCCTTTTTTTCTGCAGTAGACTGTATAAGTTGTGATTTATTGACATGGTTTCTGGTGTATGTGCACATATTAGAAAGAAAATGACAAAAGTTTGTACAGTTACTCCAATATCATAAATGCATATTTGTATTCATAAGTGCTCTGATTTTAAATTTGATAAGCATCCAATTATCAATCCGATTATCAGGTGCAAGTGTTTTCAGGCAAGTGTTTAATGGAAGCTAACTTTTTTCCCCTTGTTTCACTTTCTGAAACTCTTATAATTTTATGTGGTTGTATGTCGAAGTTTAAATGTTTTGCCACCTATGTACACTAGCTTGGTAAAAGTTATGAAATCTGCAGTTCATAAGTGCTGTCATCCATATTCATGGATATAAATTGATTCATTTATGTGAAAATAATATGCTGATGAACTCAACAGCTCAACAAAGTCAGCATGCCTGATTTTAAATGATTTACCCCAGTCAAATGACACACATATAGGACAGGCTTTTGTCTACCAAAAAATAAAAAATAAAAATAAAAGGGGGTGGGGGTGGGGGAGAAACAAAAACAAAACCAAAAAAACAAAGAAATTTACATTTTACCTAAGATTTGTACAGCTCTACTGACAGACAATGGGCATTTTTTTCTGGTATGCCGAAAATCACTTTGACATGATTTTGTATAAACAGCTCTGCATATGAATGGAGGCTGTAGGCCTACAATGACAATGCCACAAAATTAAAAGTTTGAAACAGATGGTCACTAAGTTTCATATCAATGGGATTAGCATAATTTATTCATATCATATTAGCATTGTTAATTTCTCATACACACATATGATTACCTGTGTGGTCCCTGTGAGGTATCGCTAAATACAAAGGGCTATGGAAGCTATCTATCTACCAAGCAGTCAGCAAAGGAGGCATAGCCTGTGCACTTGTTAAATGTCTTGCAGCGAATCCTGTTATTATTTATGCAGTGTGGTTGCACTGATAGGTGCAACATGTCTATGCACAATGATTTGCGACATAAATGTGATACTTAATGAATTTTTAGAAAATTGAGACTGTTAAACTTGATATTCACAGCCGATCTGTGGGCGTAAAACTTCTTTTCTCCTTTCATAAGCTGGCCTGAGGTACACAATACCATAGCCCGAACCATTTGCCTTGTGATCTACAGTCCCAGGACCATATCTTGAATGCTCCACCCATGTAAAAGTTGTTAGGATCACTCAAAATTGTCCAGACACATGTCAAAAAGTGCTGACTTCCCATTTTTAACTTGCTTGATGGACGATAATAGAATAACAACATGACCATGTGAGTCCCAATGCATACAGAGTTAGCCCTAATATATTAGGCCACAGACTACAGTTATAAATCCTTCTATTTTTCATATTAGCATTTTTCAGTCTAAAAAATCAGCATTTTGGTATTTTGAAATTCCGTGAACGGCATTTAACAGATGAAAATGTCAGAAAAATATGGACGGATTTTTGTCATACAATTCCCAGCTCGTTAATTTGTGATAATTGAAATACGAAACAACACCTGGATGTCAGCTTTATACAGGTGTATGAACTGTGCTTTTGCCAGGGTCACATCATTGTCCTTCCCCACCATAAAGTTCCCACCTGGCCTGGAAAACAGTGCACCTATATGACCTCCGATGAAGCAACTCTGCGATGCAGCAAACCTGACTTAGCTAACTTTATTCAAACAGAAGCTACCGCATGCTGAAAACACAGTATTTTCACAATTACGGACTATCTCCGTTGGGATGCGCAACCAGCCAATCACAACTGTAGTCTGTAACCTAATAGACTTATCAAAATTTTTAAAACTTGTTTAACTGAAGCCACAACTTGTTTTCTGCAAAGCATTTGCATTCACTATACCAAACTTCAATTTTAAAGAAAATATCAACTTTTTTGCGAGCAACCTTTAAATCTGAAAAATCAGTTTTTATGACAAATAAAATAATTAATTTAAATTTTGAGGAAAATTATATAATTGCATCCAATCAATTCTTTTCTGTCCAATATGAATACGATACACAATGGGCTATGATGCAAACCCATAATCACTTGCCTGCATGTCCTGCCCTTACAATGAGAGATCAAATTACAATGCCCCACCCCTTAATTTTAACCCCAAATTTGAATATATTGCTAAAATTTTATGAATTTTTAGCTGAAATTGGTGATTTTTTTACTATTTATGGATAGATTCGTAACATTTGTCTACAAAAAATATTACATCTATCACTGCTGAGGCATTAATGGCGGATGGGGGGAGTATCATTTACACCGAGTCAGCATCTAATACCAGTCATTATGGCAGTATTTTCCTGATATAATCTGAATTATGGTAGACAATGGAACAGTTTCAGTGTTTAAACATTGTTAGCCCATCAAAGTGCACAGTTTAAGACCAGTAGGTCACAGATTAGAGTAGGAGTATTCAGCAAATTATGTTTTTTGGTACTAAAATTATGGAATTTTAACGCGCCCTTTGTTTGAACAATAGGAGTGCAGTTGGGTGATCCAGCTTCCACAAACCAAAAGTGCTATGCCTTTTTTTCTGCAGTAGACTGTATAAGTTGTGATTTATTGACATGGTTTCTGGTGTATGTGCACATATTAGAAAGAAAATGACAAAAGTTTGTACAGTTACTCCAATATCATAAATGCATATTTGTATTCATAAGTGCTCTGATTTTAAATTTGATAAGCATCCAATTATCAATCCAATTATCAGGTGCAAGTGTTTTCAGGCAAGTGTTTAATGGAAGCTAACTTTTTTTCCCCTTGTTTCACTTTCTGAAACTCTTATAATTTTATGTGGTTGTATGTCGAAGTTTAAATGTTTTGCCACCTATGTACACTAGCTTGGTAAAAGTTATGAAATCTGCAGTTCATAAGTGCTGTCATCCATATTCATGGATATAAATTGATTCATTTATGTGAAAATAATATGCTGATGAACTCAACAGCTCAACAAAGTCAGCATGCCTGATTTTAAATGATTTACCCCAGTCAAATGACACACATATAGGACAGGCTTTTGTCTACCAAAAAATAAAAAATAAAAATAAAAGGGGGTGGGGGTGGGGGAGAAACAAAAACAAAACCAAAAAAACAAAGAAATTTACATTTTACCTAAGATTTGTACAGCTCTACTGACAGACAATGGGCATTTTTTTCTGGTATGCCGAAAATCACTTTGACATGATTTTGTATAAACAGCTCTGCATATGAATGGAGGCTGTAGGCCTACAATGACAATGCCACAAAATTAAAAGTTTGAAACAGATGGTCACTAAGTTTCATATCAATGGGATTAGCATAATTTATTCATATCATATTAGCATTGTTAATTTCTCATACACACATATGATTACCTGTGTGGTCCCTGTGAGGTATCGCTAAATACAAAGGGCTATGGAAGCTATCTATCTACCAAGCAGTCAGCAAAGGAGGCATAGCCTGTGCACTTGTTAAATGTCTTGCAGCGAATCCTGTTATTATTTATGCAGTGTGGTTGCACTGATAGGTGCAACATGTCTATGCACAATGATTTGCGACATAAATGTGATACTTAATGAATTTTTAGAAAATTGAGACTGTTAAACTTGATATTCACAGCCGATCTGTGGGCGTAAAACTTCTTTTCTCCTTTCATAAGCTGGCCTGAGGTACACAATACCATAGCCCGAACCATTTGCCTTGTGATCTACAGTCCCAGGACCATATCTTGAATGCTCCACCCATGTAAAAGTTGTTAGGATCACTCAAAATTGTCCAGACACATGTCAAAAAGTGCTGACTTCCCATTTTTAACTTGCTTGATGGACGATAATAGAATAACAACATGACCATGTGAGTCCCAATGCATACAGAGTTAGCCCTAATAGGCCACAGACTACAGTTATAAATCCTTCTATTTTTCATATTAGCATTTTTCAGTCTAAAAAATCAGCATTTTGGTATTTTGAAATTCCGTGAACGGCATTTAACAGATGAAAATGTCAGAAAAATATGGACGGATTTTTGTCATACAATTCCCAGCTCGTTAATTTGTGATAATTGAAATACGAAACAACACCTGGATGTCAGCTTTATACAGGTGTATGAACTGTGCTTTTGCCAGGGTCACATCATTGTCCTTCCCCACCATAAAGTTCCCACCTGGCCTGGAAAACAGTGTACCTATATGACCTCCGATGAAGCAACTCTGCGATGCAGCAAACCTGACTTAGCTAACTTTATTCAAACAGAAGCTACCGCATGCTGAAAACACAGTATTTTCACAATTACGGACTATCTCCGTTGGGATGCGCAACCAGCCAATCACAACTGTAGTCTGTAACCTAATAGACTTATCAAAATTTTTAAAACTTGTTTAACTGAAGCCACAACTTGTTTTCTGCAAAGCATTTGCATTCACTATACCAAACTTCAATTTTAAAGAAAATATCAACTTTTTTGCGAGCAACCTTTAAATCTGAAAAATCAGTTTTTATGACAAATAAAATAATTAATTTAAATTTTGAGGAAAATTATATAATTGCATCCAATCAATTCTTTTCTGTCCAATATGAATACGATACACAATGGGCTATGATGCAAACCCATAATCACTTGCCTGCATGTCCTGCCCTTACAATGAGAGATCAAATTACAATGCCCCACCCCTTAATTTTAACCCCAAATTTGAATATATTGCTAAAATTTTATGAATTTTTAGCTGAAATTGGTGATTTTTTTACTATTTATGGATAGATTCGTAACATTTGTCTACAAAAAATATTACATCTATCACTGCTGAGGCATTAATGGCGGATGGGGGGAGTATCATTTACACCGAGTCAGCATCTAATACCAGTCATTATGGCAGTATTTTCCTGATATAATCTGAATTATGGTAGACAATGGAACAGTTTCAGTGTTTAAACATTGTTAGCCCATCAAAGTGCACAGTTTAAGACCAGTAGGTCACAGATTAGAGTAGGAGTATTCAGCAAATTATGTTTTTTGGTACTAAAATTATGGAATTTTAACGCGCCCTTTGTTTGAACAATAGGAGTGCAGTTGGGTGATCCAGCTTCCACAAACCAAAAGTGCTATGCCTTTTTTTCTGCAGTAGACTGTATAAGTTGTGATTTATTGACATGGTTTCTGGTGTATGTGCACATATTAGAAAGAAAATGACAAAAGTTTGTACAGTTACTCCAATATCATAAATGCATATTTGTATTCATAAGTGCTCTGATTTTAAATTTGATAAGCATCCAATTATCAATCCAATTATCAGGTGCAAGTGTTTTCAGGCAAGTGTTTAATGGAAGCTAACTTTTTTCCCCTTGTTTCACTTTCTGAAACTCTTATAATTTTATGTGGTTGTATGTCGAAGTTTAAATGTTTTGCCACCTATGTACACTAGCTTGGTAAAAGTTATGAAATCTGCAGTTCATAAGTGCTGTCATCCATATTCATGGATATAAATTGATTCATTTATGTGAAAATAATATGCTGATGAACTCAACAGCTCAACAAAGTCAGCATGCCTGATTTTAAATGATTTACCCCAGTCAAATGACACACATATAGGACAGGCTTTTGTCTACCAAAAAATAAAAAATAAAAATAAAAGGGGGTGGGGGTGGGGGAGAAACAAAAACAAAACCAAAAAAACAAAGAAATTTACATTTTACCTAAGATTTGTACAGCTCTACTGACAGACAATGGGCATTTTTTTCTGGTATGCCGAAAATCACTTTGACATGATTTTGTATAAACAGCTCTGCATATGAATGGAGGCTGTAGGCCTACAATGACAATGCCACAAAATTAAAAGTTTGAAACAGATGGTCACTAAGTTTCATATCAATGGGATTAGCATAATTTATTCATATCATATTAGCATTGTTAATTTCTCATACACACATATGATTACCTGTGTGGTCCCTGTGAGGTATCGCTAAATACAAAGGGCTATGGAAGCTATCTATCTACCAAGCAGTCAGCAAAGGAGGCATAGCCTGTGCACTTGTTAAATGTCTTGCAGCGAATCCTGTTATTATTTATGCAGTGTGGTTGCACTGATAGGTGCAACATGTCTATGCACAATGATTTGCGACATAAATGTGATACTTAATGAATTTTTAGAAAATTGAGACTGTTAAACTTGATATTCACAGCCGATCTGTGGGCGTAAAACTTCTTTTCTCCTTTCATAAGCTGGCCTGAGGTACACAATACCATAGCCCGAACCATTTGCCTTGTGATCTACAGTCCCAGGACCATATCTTGAATGCTCCACCCATGTAAAAGTTGTTAGGATCACTCAAAATTGTCCAGACACATGTCAAAAAGTGCTGACTTCCCATTTTTAACTTGCTTGATGGACGATAATAGAATAACAACATGACCATGTGAGTCCCAATGCATACAGAGTTAGCCCTAATAGGCCACAGACTACAGTTATAAATCCTTCTATTTTTCATATTAGCATTTTTCAGTCTAAAAAATCAGCATTTTGGTATTTTGAAATTCCGTGAACGGCATTTAACAGATGAAAATGTCAGAAAAATATGGACGGATTTTTGTCATACAATTCCCAGCTCGTTAATTTGTGATAATTGAAATACGAAACAACACCTGGATGTCAGCTTTATACAGGTGTATGAACTGTGCTTTTGCCAGGGTCACATCATTGTCCTTCCCCACCATAAAGTTCCCACCTGGCCTGGAAAACAGTGCACCTATATGACCTCCGATGAAGCAACTCTGCGATGCAGCAAACCTGACTTAGCTAACTTTATTCAAACAGAAGCTACCGCATGCTGAAAACACAGTATTTTCACAATTACGGACTATCTCCGTTGGGATGCGCAACCAGCCAATCACAACTGTAGTCTGTAACCTAATAGACTTATCAAAATTTTTAAAACTTGTTTAACTGAAGCCACAACTTGTTTTCTGCAAAGCATTTGCATTCACTATACCAAACTTCAATTTTAAAGAAAATATCAACTTTTTTGCGAGCAACCTTTAAATCTGAAAAATCAGTTTTTATGACAAATAAAATAATTAATTTAAATTTTGAGGAAAATTATATAATTGCATCCAATCAATTCTTTTCTGTCCAATATGAATACGATACACAATGGGCTATGATGCAAACCCATAATCACTTGCCTGCATGTCCTGCCCTTACAATGAGAGATCAAATTACAATGCCCCACCCCTTAATTTTAACCCCAAATTTGAATATATTGCTAAAATTTTATGAATTTTTAGCTGAAATTGGTGATTTTTTTACTATTTATGGATAGATTCGTAACATTTGTCTACAAAAAATATTACATCTATCACTGCTGAGGCATTAATGGCGGATGGGGGGAGTATCATTTACACCGAGTCAGCATCTAATACCAGTCATTATGGCAGTATTTTCCTGATATAATCTGAATTATGGTAGACAATGGAACAGTTTCAGTGTTTAAACATTGTTAGCCCATCAAAGTGCACAGTTTAAGACCAGTAGGTCACAGATTAGAGTAGGAGTATTCAGCAAATTATGTTTTTTGGTACTAAAATTATGGAATTTTAACGCGCCCTTTGTTTGAACAATAGGAGTGCAGTTGGGTGATCCAGCTTCCACAAACCAAAAGTGCTATGCCTTTTTTTCTGCAGTAGACTGTATAAGTTGTGATTTATTGACATGGTTTCTGGTGTATGTGCACATATTAGAAAGAAAATGACAAAAGTTTGTACAGTTACTCCAATATCATAAATGCATATTTGTATTCATAAGTGCTCTGATTTTAAATTTGATAAGCATCCAATTATCAATCCAATTATCAGGTGCAAGTGTTTTCAGGCAAGTGTTTAATGGAAGCTAACTTTTTTCCCCTTGTTTCACTTTCTGAAACTCTTATAATTTTATGTGGTTGTATGTCGAAGTTTAAATGTTTTGCCACCTATGTACACTAGCTTGGTAAAAGTTATGAAATCTGCAGTTCATAAGTGCTGTCATCCATATTCATGGATATAAATTGATTCATTTATGTGAAAATAATATGCTGATGAACTCAACAGCTCAACAAAGTCAGCATGCCTGATTTTAAATGATTTACCCCAGTCAAATGACACACATATAGGACAGGCTTTTGTCTACCAAAAAATAAAAAATAAAAATAAAAGGGGGTGGGGGTGGGGGAGAAACAAAAACAAAACCAAAAAAACAAAGAAATTTACATTTTACCTAAGATTTGTACAGCTCTACTGACAGACAATGGGCATTTTTTTCTGGTATGCCGAAAATCACTTTGACATGATTTTGTATAAACAGCTCTGCATATGAATGGAGGCTGTAGGCCTACAATGACAATGCCACAAAATTAAAAGTTTGAAACAGATGGTCACTAAGTTTCATATCAATGGGATTAGCATAATTTATTCATATCATATTAGCATTGTTAATTTCTCATACACACATATGATTACCTGTGTGGTCCCTGTGAGGTATCGCTAAATACAAAGGGCTATGGAAGCTATCTATCTACCAAGCAGTCAGCAAAGGAGGCATAGCCTGTGCACTTGTTAAATGTCTTGCAGCGAATCCTGTTATTATTTATGCAGTGTGGTTGCACTGATAGGTGCAACATGTCTATGCACAATGATTTGCGACATAAATGTGATACTTAATGAATTTTTAGAAAATTGAGACTGTTAAACTTGATATTCACAGCCGATCTGTGGGCGTAAAACTTCTTTTCTCCTTTCATAAGCTGGCCTGAGGTACACAATACCATAGCCCGAACCATTTGCCTTGTGATCTACAGTCCCAGGACCATATCTTGAATGCTCCACCCATGTAAAAGTTGTTAGGATCACTCAAAATTGTCCAGACACATGTCAAAAAGTGCTGACTTCCCATTTTTAACTTGCTTGATGGACGATAATAGAATAACAACATGACCATGTGAGTCCCAATGCATACAGAGTTAGCCCTAATAGGCCACAGACTACAGTTATAAATCCTTCTATTTTTCATATTAGCATTTTTCAGTCTAAAAAATCAGCATTTTGGTATTTTGAAATTCCGTGAACGGCATTTAACAGATGAAAATGTCAGAAAAATATGGACGGATTTTTGTCATACAATTCCCAGCTCGTTAATTTGTGATAATTGAAATACGAAACAACACCTGGATGTCAGCTTTATACAGGTGTATGAACTGTGCTTTTGCCAGGGTCACATCATTGTCCTTCCCCACCATAAAGTTCCCACCTGGCCTGGAAAACAGTGCACCTATATGACCTCCGATGAAGCAACTCTGCGATGCAGCAAACCTGACTTAGCTAACTTTATTCAAACAGAAGCTACCGCATGCTGAAAACACAGTATTTTCACAATTACGGACTATCTCCGTTGGGATGCGCAACCAGCCAATCACAACTGTAGTCTGTAACCTAATAGACTTATCAAAATTTTTAAAACTTGTTTAACTGAAGCCACAACTTGTTTTCTGCAAAGCATTTGCATTCACTATACCAAACTTCAATTTTAAAGAAAATATCAACTTTTTTGCGAGCAACCTTTAAATCTGAAAAATCAGTTTTTATGACAAATAAAATAATTAATTTAAATTTTGAGGAAAATTATATAATTGCATCCAATCAATTCTTTTCTGTCCAATATGAATACGATACACAATGGGCTATGATGCAAACCCATAATCACTTGCCTGCATGTCCTGCCCTTACAATGAGAGATCAAATTACAATGCCCCACCCCTTAATTTTAACCCCAAATTTGAATATATTGCTAAAATTTTATGAATTTTTAGGTGAAATTGGTGATTTTTTTACTATTTATGGATAGATTCGTAACATTTGTCTACAAAAAATATTACATCTATCACTGCTGAGGCATTAATGGCGGATGGGGGGAGTATCATTTACACCGAGTCAGCATCTAATACCAGTCATTATGGCAGTATTTTCCTGATATAATCTGAATTATGGTAGACAATGGAACAGTTTCAGTGTTTAAACATTGTTAGCCCATCAAAGTGCACAGTTTAAGACCAGTAGGTCACAGATTAGAGTAGGAGTATTCAGCAAATTATGTTTTTTGGTACTAAAATTATGGAATTTTAACGCGCCCTTTGTTTGAACAATAGGAGTGCAGTTGGGTGATCCAGCTTCCACAAACCAAAAGTGCTATGCCTTTTTTTCTGCAGTAGACTGTATAAGTTGTGATTTATTGACATGGTTTCTGGTGTATGTGCACATATTAGAAAGAAAATGACAAAAGTTTGTACAGTTACTCCAATATCATAAATGCATATTTGTATTCATAAGTGCTCTGATTTTAAATTTGATAAGCATCCAATTATCAATCCAATTATCAGGTGCAAGTGTTTTCAGGCAAGTGTTTAATGGAAGCTAACTTTTTTCCCCTTGTTTCACTTTCTGAAACTCTTATAATTTTATGTGGTTGTATGTCGAAGTTTAAATGTTTTGCCACCTATGTACACTAGCTTGGTAAAAGTTATGAAATCTGCAGTTCATAAGTGCTGTCATCCATATTCATGGATATAAATTGATTCATTTATGTGAAAATAATATGCTGATGAACTCAACAGCTCAACAAAGTCAGCATGCCTGATTTTAAATGATTTACCCCAGTCAAATGACACACATATAGGACAGGCTTTTGTCTACCAAAAAATAAAAAATAAAAATAAAAGGGGGTGGGGGTGGGGGAGAAACAAAAACAAAACCAAAAAAACAAAGAAATTTACATTTTACCTAAGATTTGTACAGCTCTACTGACAGACAATGGGCATTTTTTTCTGGTATGCCGAAAATCACTTTGACATGATTTTGTATAAACAGCTCTGCATATGAATGGAGGCTGTAGGCCTACAATGACAATGCCACAAAATTAAAAGTTTGAAACAGATGGTCACTAAGTTTCATATCAATGGGATTAGCATAATTTATTCATATCATATTAGCATTGTTAATTTCTCATACACACATATGATTACCTGTGTGGTCCCTGTGAGGTATCGCTAAATACAAAGGGCTATGGAAGCTATCTATCTACCAAGCAGTCAGCAAAGGAGGCATAGCCTGTGCACTTGTTAAATGTCTTGCAGCGAATCCTGTTATTATTTATGCAGTGTGGTTGCACTGATAGGTGCAACATGTCTATGCACAATGATTTGCGACATAAATGTGATACTTAATGAATTTTTAGAAAATTGAGACTGTTAAACTTGATATTCACAGCCGATCTGTGGGCGTAAAACTTCTTTTCTCCTTTCATAAGCTGGCCTGAGGTACACAATACCATAGCCCGAACCATTTGCCTTGTGATCTACAGTCCCAGGACCATATCTTGAATGCTCCACCCATGTAAAAGTTGTTAGGATCACTCAAAATTGTCCAGACACATGTCAAAAAGTGCTGACTTCCCATTTTTAACTTGCTTGATGGACGATAATAGAATAACAACATGACCATGTGAGTCCCAATGCATACAGAGTTAGCCCTAATAGGCCACAGACTACAGTTATAAATCCTTCTATTTTTCATATTAGCATTTTTCAGTCTAAAAAATCAGCATTTTGGTATTTTGAAATTCCGTGAACGGCATTTAACAGATGAAAATGTCAGAAAAATATGGACGGATTTTTGTCATACAATTCCCAGCTCGTTAATTTGTGATAATTGAAATACGAAACAACACCTGGATGTCAGCTTTATACAGGTGTATGAACTGTGCTTTTGCCAGGGTCACATCATTGTCCTTCCCCACCATAAAGTTCCCACCTGGCCTGGAAAACAGTGCACCTATATGACCTCCGATGAAGCAACTCTGCGATGCAGCAAACCTGACTTAGCTAACTTTATTCAAACAGAAGCTACCGCATGCTGAAAACACAGTATTTTCACAATTACGGACTATCTCCGTTGGGATGCGCAACCAGCCAATCACAACTGTAGTCTGTAACCTAATAGACTTATCAAAATTTTTAAAACTTGTTTAACTGAAGCCACAACTTGTTTTCTGCAAAGCATTTGCATTCACTATACCAAACTTCAATTTTAAAGAAAATATCAACTTTTTTGCGAGCAACCTTTAAATCTGAAAAATCAGTTTTTATGACAAATAAAATAATTAATTTAAATTTTGAGGAAAATTATATAATTGCATCCAATCAATTCTTTTCTGTCCAATATGAATACGATACACAATGGGCTATGATGCAAACCCATAATCACTTGCCTGCATGTCCTGCCCTTACAATGAGAGATCAAATTACAATGCCCCACCCCTTAATTTTAACCCCAAATTTGAATATATTGCTAAAATTTTATGAATTTTTAGGTGAAATTGGTGATTTTTTTACTATTTATGGATAGATTCGTAACATTTGTCTACAAAAAATATTACATCTATCACTGCTGAGGCATTAATGGCGGATGGGGGGAGTATCATTTACACCGAGTCAGCATCTAATACCAGTCATTATGGCAGTATTTTCCTGATATAATCTGAATTATGGTAGACAATGGAACAGTTTCAGTGTTTAAACATTGTTAGCCCATCAAAGTGCACAGTTTAAGACCAGTAGGTCACAGATTAGAGTAGGAGTATTCAGCAAATTATGTTTTTTGGTACTAAAATTATGGAATTTTAACGCGCCCTTTGTTTGAACAATAGGAGTGCAGTTGGGTGATCCAGCTTCCACAAACCAAAAGTGCTATGCCTTTTTTTCTGCAGTAGACTGTATAAGTTGTGATTTATTGACATGGTTTCTGGTGTATGTGCACATATTAGAAAGAAAATGACAAAAGTTTGTACAGTTACTCCAATATCATAAATGCATATTTGTATTCATAAGTGCTCTGATTTTAAATTTGATAAGCATCCAATTATCAATCCAATTATCAGGTGCAAGTGTTTTCAGGCAAGTGTTTAATGGAAGCTAACTTTTTTCCCCTTGTTTCACTTTCTGAAACTCTTATAATTTTATGTGGTTGTATGTCGAAGTTTAAATGTTTTGCCACCTATGTACACTAGCTTGGTAAAAGTTATGAAATCTGCAGTTCATAAGTGCTGTCATCCATATTCATGGATATAAATTGATTCATTTATGTGAAAATAATATGCTGATGAACTCAACAGCTCAACAAAGTCAGCATGCCTGATTTTAAATGATTTACCCCAGTCAAATGACACACATATAGGACAGGCTTTTGTCTACCAAAAAATAAAAAATAAAAATAAAAGGGGGTGGGGGTGGGGGAGAAACAAAAACAAAACCAAAAAAACAAAGAAATTTACATTTTACCTAAGATTTGTACAGCTCTACTGACAGACAATGGGCATTTTTTTCTGGTATGCCGAAAATCACTTTGACATGATTTTGTATAAACAGCTCTGCATATGAATGGAGGCTGTAGGCCTACAATGACAATGCCACAAAATTAAAAGTTTGAAACAGATGGTCACTAAGTTTCATATCAATGGGATTAGCATAATTTATTCATATCATATTAGCATTGTTAATTTCTCATACACACATATGATTACCTGTGTGGTCCCTGTGAGGTATCGCTAAATACAAAGGGCTATGGAAGCTATCTATCTACCAAGCAGTCAGCAAAGGAGGCATAGCCTGTGCACTTGTTAAATGTCTTGCAGCGAATCCTGTTATTATTTATGCAGTGTGGTTGCACTGATAGGTGCAACATGTCTATGCACAATGATTTGCGACATAAATGTGATACTTAATGAATTTTTAGAAAATTGAGACTGTTAAACTTGATATTCACAGCCGATCTGTGGGCGTAAAACTTCTTTTCTCCTTTCATAAGCTGGCCTGAGGTACACAATACCATAGCCCGAACCATTTGCCTTGTGATCTACAGTCCCAGGACCATATCTTGAATGCTCCACCCATGTAAAAGTTGTTAGGATCACTCAAAATTGTCCAGACACATGTCAAAAAGTGCTGACTTCCCATTTTTAACTTGCTTGATGGACGATAATAGAATAACAACATGACCATGTGAGTCCCAATGCATACAGAGTTAGCCCTAATAGGCCACAGACTACAGTTATAAATCCTTCTATTTTTCATATTAGCATTTTTCAGTCTAAAAAATCAGCATTTTGGTATTTTGAAATTCCGTGAACGGCATTTAACAGATGAAAATGTCAGAAAAATATGGACGGATTTTTGTCATACAATTCCCAGCTCGTTAATTTGTGATAATTGAAATACGAAACAACACCTGGATGTCAGCTTTATACAGGTGTATGAACTGTGCTTTTGCCAGGGTCACATCATTGTCCTTCCCCACCATAAAGTTCCCACCTGGCCTGGAAAACAGTGCACCTATATGACCTCCGATGAAGCAACTCTGCGATGCAGCAAACCTGACTTAGCTAACTTTATTCAAACAGAAGCTACCGCATGCTGAAAACACAGTATTTTCACAATTACGGACTATCTCCGTTGGGATGCGCAACCAGCCAATCACAACTGTAGTCTGTAACCACCATTTGTAATATTCACTGAAACATGTAGGCCAAAGAAGAGATGTCTTAGAAAATACAGAAAAAAATAACCACCTTGGCTAGTAATGACGGTATTGCTGAGGAAAAAGAATATCTTTATATATATATATATATATATATATATATATATATATATATATATATATATATATATATATATATATATATATATATATATATATCGTACTCATGGCACACGGTTTTGCACATAGAAGGCAGAGAAGATTAAAAAAATACAGATGCAGTACACATATTGGCGAAAAATTCTAGTACAGCTGTACAAGAATAGGATTGTGTTGCATCCGGCTCTGATCTTTGTTTTGTTTCTCTACGTGTGATCCTATACAACAGTCCACATTGTAACAGTTGTGTGATACTTGTAACTGCTTTTCAAGTCTTCTTTTCATCGCCCCCAGGCGAAACTACTTACTTTGAGTTTCCTTTTACTAATCACGTTCTTTTAAGGTATGTTAATATGGGTTTCGTAGGCTTATCTTAATAAGCAAGTTCTTTTTAGTTATGCACTGAATTAGTAGCTATTCATTACGCTGATTCAACCAATTAATTCGATTACAATGAATTAGGAGAAGACAAAACGGAGACATAATGTGAATGGGAACTAATCATTGATTTGTGCGGCAGATTAACGTTTTCTTCACTGCTCCTTCTAAACGTCCTTCAAAGTTGAAATGGTTTTCTATTACCTCCAGATCATCCTCCAGTGTTGTTGATGCAGGATAACTTGAGTTGCCAATCTTTTTATAACTCTAGCAGGGTGGTTTTGTCCAACTCCCAAGACTGAACATTTCCTCAATTGAAAATCGAGCTGTCAAACATGTACCCAGGTTTTAAAATCTTGAGGATATCGTATATGTTCGCAATCTGCCTCTCTCTTAACTGGCTGAAATAATTGCACATCCTCAGCAAAGAGCTTTATGGAGGGCTTGCCAACTTAAGGGTTAGCCTTATATATATGTATATATATATATATATATATATATATATATATATATACATATATATATATACATATATATATATATATATATATATACATATATATATATATATATATATATATATATATATATATATATATATATATATATATATATATATATATATATATTGAACAGCACTGTTCGTAAGGCAGTGCTCTCGTATGCCTGCTTGTAACGTCTGGTCATCATAACTTATGCTTATTTCATGAAAATGTAGATACCTCTTGTTTCTGCCTACTAGAAAAGAGGTTATTTGTTGGAAAATTGTTTCTATGTTACTGCAAGTTTCGTTAAAAGACCAAAATATGGGACACAAAATAAGATGCAGTGTGTAAAGTCCAATTACTGAACATATATAAGTTGACCTTGGTCCATCCAACTTGACCACATTTCTAGGTATGCCATCACTTGAATGGTTGTGGATCTGCCATTTGAAAATCTTGATGCTATTTTGTAAAGAAATTGTTTTCCTGGATGTGTATTACTACTTCATACTTGAGGATTCCTTCTATAATTTCACATACAAAGTGTGTCAAACTAACACTTCTGTAGCTTCTTGGACTCATGGCCAACTTTTTTTAGTATCATGTTTTAAATGAGTCAAACGGTTTCTGGGCGCGCTCTGGGCACGTTGCGCCCATATCGCGCCCAGGAAAGCTGTTAGCCTGGATCATTCTCACGCTGTCTCATGGTCGCTGCAACTATAGACATGCTGGAATAAATAGTCAATTTACAATGAATATGAATCAAGTATCGTCATATAGATCCACAGCATATCGATTTTTGACGAAACTGGCAATGGAATGTTAAACAGATACCTGTTGTATATCCAACATTACAATCATCTGATACTTTGTAATGAAATTCTAACATATATTTCACAGAAATGAGCAAGTTTTCCCGATTTGCAAACATCTGTCTTGCCCTGCTTCGTCTTGGATTCTCGAGACTTAACTTTGATCTCTTCAAAGTCAACATCATCCCACAACCTGCATGTTCTTGTTCCTACCCTGTTGAAGATCTGCAACATGTTCTGTTCTTTTGTCCAAAGTATTCAACTCATAGAATTAAACTTCTCAACTCCATCATCCCTATTATTGCTCCTGAATCTGATTATACACACAGCGAGTGACAGACTAGCTCATATTCTTCTCTTTGGTAGCGAGGAATTGTCCATTCCCATCAACATACAAATTTGTGATGCTTTCCACAGGTACAGAGTAAACACAAGACGCTTCATATTTTAGTTCCGTTATGTATAAGCAGTCATTTCAATTGAGTTAGTCGCTGATTTACATATACGTATTTCTTAAGTGTCCTTTTTAAAATTTCCTACCGCTAATCCGAATAATTGTGAACAGGGAGGTATATTTGTACATTCTACCTGTAGTGAACTATTTTGCTTTGTTTTGCATTTTGGTGACCTTAATTATTTTGAGTTTTGTATGCAGGGTACAAATCTGAAACATGTGTACAGCCTCTCTGTTAATTGGGTAACTTTGTTCTTGTTTTGTCCTGTGTGATTTGTAATATACATGTGTGTCACTCCATGTTCTGGAGAACCCCTCCCCCCCCGATTAATGACATCTAGATGTACTATATGGCGATCCAGGTGAAATAAATATGTTTAAACTAAAAAACTAAATTTTAACCTTTATACGATTCTGTGGACAAAATTGGAAAATAAAATCACGAAATCCAATCAGCTTCACACAATTCATTAAAGCCCGTTGTTTCATTTCTGTGCGCATAGTTTTGAATTTCGTCCACGAAATTGGTAAAAGGTTTTCGCTTTTGTGTGCAAGTTTGTTATTTCGTGCACGAAATCGAGTAACCTTTTAATTTTCTCAAAATTATTTTCACGAAATACAGATCATCTAAAAAAATTTGTGGACGGAAACGGTATTCGGTTCACAAAATCCTATAAGATTTATCCAGTTTCGTGCACAAAATTGGAAAGAATGACATTGTGTGCACAGAATCGCAATGCAATTACGAAATCATATAAAGCCACAGAAGCGTTATCCTGGTCATTTTTGTGAGTTTCTACAATGATTTGTCGAGGGTCTCGGTCACCTGGTCTCGCAATAAGTCATGTGCCGCCGTGACGATAGGCCTACATACTAAAACGTGGATGCAGATGCGGACCCCATGCTAAAACGCGGACCCCGAACTGTATAGTTTACATGACACCATATTGCTTAAAGTACCATTTATAAACCAGCATAATTTCAGGTCTTAAAAATGCTATTTTATCAAGATATTTGAAGTTCCGAGGTCAATGGTGAGCGTGATCACAAGCTAGAATTTGCGGAACTTTAAGTATCTGGATAAATAGGCATTATAACGCCTGAAATTTTGCTGGTTATACTTCAATAAATAGTGCCGTATGTAAACTATACAGTTCGGAACGGTATGGAAGATATCGAGGGCCGGCAGTTAAGCTCCGCGGTTCGCATCCGCCTCCGCGTTTTAATATGTACCATCTATGGATTGACCGTGTGACGGGAGACTGTCAGCGTTACATTGCAGACTGGTCAATACTGAATGAAATACAGAATGTTGGTTGTCCCGTTTTTATTTTTAGTGTATCTTTTTTTCTTTACAGCCTATTACCCTTTTAAATTTTTTTAGCGCACCAAAGGGTCAAAAGTGCGAGATTTTGTTGGTTTCTGATAACGTCGTCATGTGTCTCTGATGGTACGAAATTCTAAGCTGTTACACTTGGCAGCCAGGTTCAAAACGTCACATTTTACCAATTTCGTGGACAAAATCAATGAAGTTTTTCATTTCCGTGTGTTGTAGAATTTTTGTGGTAGCTTTTGCGATTTCGTGGACGGAAACGAGAAACTTACCGATCTGTTGACAGAATTGTGTCATCTTTAGATTTCCGTTCACAGAACCGTTATAATCTTACAATTGTGTGCACGATATCGAGTAAGCTATGGATTTTGTGAAATGTTCTTCCAATTCCGTGCACAAAATTGGATAATACAAGGATTATATGACATGTTTTTCGATTTTGTACACAACATTGGATCAAAAATGGGCTTTGTGGACAAAATTGGAAAGCTTTTAAGATTTTGTGGTTTGTGGATGATAAAATGTTACACTTTTGTGCACAAAATTGATAAAGTATTACAAATTTGTTCACAGAATTAAACAAGCTTGTTGGATTTTGTGAAATTCTTTCAGTTTTGTTATTTTTTAAACAGTTCCATCCACAAAATCGTAAGAGTAGTTTAATTTCGTGGTGGGACTTCGATTTTGTAATTTGCTCTTACAATTTTTTTGAATCCTGGTATGATTCCGTCAACCCAAAACGATAAGTATTACGATTTCGTGCACGAAATCGATGATGTTATACTTGGCACCCCATAGATAGTCATCAATAAAAGAGGTAATAATCAACAATGAGGTAGACATCCAGTCAACCCACGGATTTCCAAAGGGATTTTCATTTGGAATCTGCTCATTAGTCCGGCCTTTCCGCCAAAACTGAAGTAAGCTGTTTATTTGTCACATGCATCTTATTCACTCAACTAGAAATATGCCTGTTAGCTTAAGTTCTTGATGAAAGTTATTATGGGTGATTCAGCCTTTCTCTGCAGGTGTTTACAAGATCGCATTATTTAATAACCTTATCATGAAAAAATTCGTGGAAGATGCAACGATTTTACAATTTCTTGCAACTCTGTGAGGTCATAGACAAGACTGATGAAAGTAAACAATGTTTTGTTTTTGTCCTGATACAAGAAAAACATGAAAATACACTCTACGTTTCAGCCACTGCAACAAGAAAGCAAGCAAATAAAATAGAAAAGACAGCTTCAGGTGGTAAATTGATCGTGGCACCTAAAATAATGCCATGCACTCCCCTCAAAATATCAAAGTAAGAAGTGGTCAGACAGCAATCTTATGTGACCAATCTTCATATTTTTCGTTTATGATTCCAGAAAGTTCACAGATGTGCGAAGAAAACACCAAAGGAATAAATCAGCACATTTTGTCGGAGCATGTAAAACGATAGTCAAACATACATAGATGATTAACATGATACGTATATATGGGATATTAACATATAACCCGAGCGAGCATACATGTACGAACATGATAAAAGTATGCGTATATATTGGACATTAACATTTGAAATGTAGAACAAGTGTACGTTGATTATTAGCTATGTACATTGCACGTGTAGATTGGATATTACCACATGAAAGGAAGAACAAGTATATGAACAAAGCAAACGTTACGTGTATATATTGGATATTATATGAAATAAAGACCACACAACATTACATAATAAACTATAAATTTATGTAGTTGGATACTATCTTATACTTTTTCAAAGGTGCAGAAGGGGCGCCGTTGTAACACTGCTAAGTAAAAATGAAACTAGGACAAGTTATCATGCCCTAAATGCACCAAGCAGAGGCCCAGAATTGGGATGAAATATTTGATGAGAGGTGTTTGCTTGGCATATCAAACAGAACAACCAAGATCAATTGCCTTCCATACCACATTGCCTTTATCCTTACCAATAATCAAAAGTGTGCGTGGTTCGATCTTTCGTTTAGCTTTAAAGTGCTTTTTATTGGTATATGAGGCCAAATATTAGTTATTCATACAGTCCTCGGACCGACAGCGAAGCTGGAGGTCCCAGGGCTGCGTTAATGGTTTAGACAAAACCACCCAAATCGAAAAGTAATTTTAGCTCATTATATTGCAAACAAATTTATTTCATAACTGGAGTGCCCAGCACGCACGCACGTGGCTCATCGAGGTGTTCTCCAGACATACACAAACGAACAGAAATATATACAGAACACACAGGACAATATACAATATATTGTTGCTAAGCAGACTTCAAGACTTCAAGACAAGTGGTCCCATACATCACGTATAAGGAGATAGTTCGTAGCTATAGGCATTAGTTGACAAGACGTCTTGTCTGAGTAATGAACAGTTCTACTGCAACAAATAAATATCATTACTGGATTCATCCGAAAGGTCGGCACTACCACATAACATAATTTTAATGAGTCTATCAGTGAGGAGATTTAATAACAAATTTGGCGAACACCAGAAGCAAGTACATTAGTAACATAGTTCAGCAGTTAAAGTCTTAGTAGTTCGTGCAGGGGACAAAACAGGAAAAAATGACTTGTATCTTCCTTTAAGTGGTTGACTGCACAGGCAAGCTGCATAGGGCAAAATGTTTCTACGAAATAGATGATGGTTCCATTTCTAAGGCCCAAGGAGAAGATGGGTGTGCATAATATTAGCAAAACGATCTCCAAATGTAAAGTATTTTGGTATTTTATGGTTGAAAAAAAGAATTTTGGTTAACTTTGCCTTGAAAATACAGAGTGTGGGAGACACTCTAACGTCGTCAGGTAGGTCGTTCCATTGGCCAATGAAGCATACTCTAACATGTTTACTGAGCTACAAAGGTAAAATTCAAGTTGAGGATTATTAATTTGAGAAAACTATACAATGAAACAGTGTTTCGCTACGCAAGAAGTTGGCACCTTCCGCTGCCTCCCAGCGCTAGGTCCAACAACGCCAGCTGATCAAGCAACGTTTTCGCATTGCACCCAAAGCGCGCCGGGGAAAGTTGTTGACAACGATAATGTTCTATGTAACTTTTGGCACGCTGGTACTTGATTGGCAGGTTTTTTTTACAAGGAGCATGAATCTAGTAGTACCCATATTATAACTCAGAGCAGTTCGTGTTAAGTAGTTCAACTTATGCCGCAATTGGCACTGAAAGAGTTAAAGCTATACACACTGGCGCCAAATGGCCAAACGTGGGACGTCGTGCAGGTTCAACTAGTTTCAAATGGCCTCGTGCAATAATAATTTGCATAATTACAATATGTTGGTATACATGAAAACTACACATATTTATTTACCTTGACATGAACTTGAATGACAAAGGGTAAGTAAGACAAGCAACGTTTGAGCTTATTTTCGCCTTTTTGACAACTATGTTGGTCGAAATAAAAAAAAATCAAGTTGTTAGAAATTTTTGTAAGATATTTTGAAAAAAAAATGAATTTGGACTAAAACTAAAGAAAAAAGTACAAGGGATATCTCGTTATTTTTATTCCAATGTTAGTGCCAGGCAACGCCGTGAGGACTAATGAGCGTACAACTTGGCAGCACGGGCTCAAATAGCAGGTAAATTCTTCAAAAAAATCATCACGATATCCCAAATTTAACGGGAGTTACGTCCATTCATATCAGCTTCCAGTTCAACCAAGGATGCTGCCATCTCGGATTTTGAAAATCCCCAAAGAGGCTATATTTAAAACGAGCTTAAATTCATTGAAATTTAATTATTTTGACAAACTTTTTTTTCTCAGAATAATCTACCTTTTAAGCTGTATTCCAAGGTGTGCATCTCTGATCACCTTTTTCAAAATTTATGATATTTTGGAAAATGTCCTTTTTTGGCGGAATTTATGAAAATGGCTAAATTTTGAGTTACAGAGCTACACGTTTTTCAGTAATATCATGACATTCCGAACTTGTCAATTGTTGTCATCATTTTGCTAGTAGATGCGCACATATGGGAGTAAATGTGCCACATATAAGAACACGCGTACGTTTATACTTCAAGGTCATTTCAATGTCAAATGAAGGTCAAATTTAATTTTATCAGTACATATCCTACCCACATAACTTTTTTTCATGCAGATATTTTATCGGACACAAAGGGGGGCCTGGTTGGTCGTTTTTTTTAACCATGTTAGAATATCTCATCAGTTAGACATATCTACACGGTATACAAATTAACTTGCTGTCACAGCTGCTTCTTTGAGTGAGTGACTTGTCCGTACATTTTGTACAAACTAACTGTTCCTCGTAAGTTGTTCAGCAGTTAAAATATACCGACTTAGAGCCTCATTAAAATCGAAGGAGCTCAAGCCATAAATGGCCGCCACCAGACTGAATTATATTGTTTATTGAGTAATAGTAAGTTGTACAATAACAGAAACAGGGCTAAACACAACAATTGTGCCGAGTTTCAGGGACGTGTGTCAATTGATTGGACTACTAGTGATCCAGACGAAATAATTGGTTCACAATGCAACAGTTTACTGCATGTATACGCCCAAGTGGATGCCCTTTAGGCCATTCGATTAATTTTCTTCTATTTCTATTGGATGAATGTCAACTTTCGTTGATAGTGCCTTGAAAGAATGTGCTTTCATAGATAGTAACAAAACACACCATATATCATGGCCGACCTCTTTTTCCGCACAAGTTAACATGTGACTGAATATGAGACTGGGCTGTATATTATCAGTCGATAATTCACTAAAACAATCTTGAAACAATTCACTTGTATCAGGTGCTAATGGGAAATCTGCCTGAGCTTCCGTATCGAGAACAGCATCAGAGTATGACAGGCTTGGAAATATTTGGCTTTACGGGGGATAGTTTAATTTGAACATATTCCTTTATACTGGATTACCCTATAGTACATATAAATACTAATATAATGGGTTCTTCAGACGCTGAGAGACATACAATATATATACAGTACGCACAAGTCATTACAAACTACGTTACCATACAAATTGTATGCATGGGAAATATTGCTATCACTATATACAAACATCAATATTCAAAAGGGCATTAAAAACCTGGTTTGAGATAATATTGTAAAACATAATGACACTATGGATTCTATTCTTAATTTTGGTCAAAGTAAAGCTATACATCATAATAAAGAGGGCTTAACTTATATAATTTAGCCGGTAGATCATATTGACTTAAGAAAGAAGAGAGGATAATGCTGCACTGTTTACAAAGGGTTAAAAAAAACGTCTCCTTTCAACCAGATAATTTTGTACTGCATTACATATCTAAATGTAAAAAATAGCTGGTAGTTCTTTGCTGCTAAAGAGCAAAATATTCATCAGTCTCCCGCTACCTATACATTGATCATCAAGTAAGGGTGAACGCCCGAAGCTAAAAGAGGTAGTGTATTATCGAAAGCATTCTCTCTAGGGAAGGCATTTAGGAATGGAACGGATTTAACATCGACCAGAAAAATATTTTCTTAACCTTAAGACTTGCTTATGAGACCACTTTGGTAATTTTTTTAAATCGCCATTGCTTTCAAGGATTGCTAATACTTTGAACGCAAAGTTACGCACGTATCGAAAGTTATATATATATATATATATATATATATATATATATATATATATATATATATATATATATATATATATATATATATATATATATGTATATAAACCAAAATGGAAGTTTATTCAAATGTTAAGTGTTTTAAATTCCAAAGGTCCCTCTCTAAACTGTGCCCCAGTAACCACTTTTTGAGAATTGAGACTGGAAGATAATGTAACCAAAGAAGAAAGACCGTGTATTTATTGTACGAACAAAACATTGAAGGACGAACCCCGCTCTCTTCGCTGATGGATCAAACGCTAAACAGTGAATTTCTTGTTTCGCCTGAGGTAGATATGACAGTGTGTGCTTCTAAATGAGTAACGGAATGGACGCAGCGTGAAACGGGTGAAAACTAGAGAAGCGTTGTTCAGCAGGAAACCTGCCTTTGTGTCGACACAGATGAACTAAATATAAGTTGGAATGGTATCTCCATGTATTTAAAATTTTGATGTCTAAATTTGATTTGTCTTAAATAATAATAGTAAACATTCAAATGATACGAAATCGCAAACTACATATACAACAATCATCATGACATTTCTATTTTAGCCTTATAAGATTCTGACATTATATGAAATTATTAATCGCTCCATTTAGCACTATCCCAATTACCACGACAGTTGTCCAGTACCTGCTGAATGCGTAATGCCCAATAACTTGTGTGAGATTGGATATTTGGCGTTCACGTCTGTGAAGATATTTAAAACATAAAATGTGCAATATCCTATGAAATCGTAAATTAAAATATTGCAAGTATTATTCCATATCATAAGACGTTCAATGTTAAATGACATGTGTGGAGATAAGAATGGGCCTGTATCTATCATACTGGTGATGAGATTCAATATTCAATATTTGTAATGCGCTTCATGAGCATCATTAACATGCTATAAGTTTGTCAAGTTTCATTGAACGCTCAATGAGAAATAACGTGTGATGGGAATCTTTTTCCTATGCTACATATTTTGCTTGATATTTTTAGATTTGCAAGGGTCAGGAACATAGAAATAGATGCGGAAATGGTGTCTCTATAATTGGTTTGAAGCTATATATTTTCTAGCATGCTTAACATGAAATATATGGCTATTGCGGTGCCCAAAGTTGCCTCCTGATGCACAGATCGGAGTTCCATGAATCCCCTCTACAAAAGAAACACAGAGATTAATGTGCTCGGAAAGCAGAGCACGAGGAAAACTGAACAACATTTTGGTCAGAATGGAAGAAAGGGCAACAGAAAGAGGTAGCATGGAGACAGGCAAGCAGGAAAGAAGGAAAGACCAAGAAGAAATGTCTTGGAAAAAGAGAATGTCTGTGTTCACACACATAATACATGTGACTATTTCTTCTTTAAGACAAGTATGTTTCACGCGCTCAAAACATTTCCTTAAGGCAAACATGTGTCACATATGCTACGCTGTCTTCTCCCAGATAGGCATGCCTTACACATGCTAGAGTCTCTTCTTCACGACAAGCATATCTCAAACATGTTTGACTCTCTTCTTTTAGACAAGTATGTGTCATAAACCCAAACTTTTCTTTAAGGCAAACATATGTCACTCAAGCAACACATCATCTTCAAAACAAGCGTGTCTATATTTGCAACTCTTTAAGAACGGTCACGTTAAGTGTATGAAGTGAAAAGTTTTTGCCAATGTTTTGAATACACAGGCTACCGCCGCAACGTATAAAGCATTTAGATGTTTAGATATTGTCTAACCGGTGACTTCACATATAGACCAAATATCCGCAAACTCCATTCCGACCTTCATAAAACCTACATGCTCAACTGAGCACAACAATGTGTCTGCACTATTTAGGACAGAACTCAAATTCAAAGTTTCTGCATAAACACAAATATTTGGGGCAAGAATTTGGTTTTTTATGAAATTTTGGCTATATTATGCAAAATAATCATGGTAAATTTTTTACTATTATGAAATTATTATTTACAGAACTTTTCATTTTTGAAACACTTTTGAAAAAGAAATAACTATTTATAAACATCTCTGATGCGTTTTTGCCCACCATTGAATTATTGAGAAATTGATTTTTATTTTATTTAATTCAAATAATCAGTGTAATATATATATATATATATATATATATATATATATATATATATATATATATATATCCATGTGAAACACTCCTTTTGACGCAGATACCAACTGTCTGTATAATCAAGATCTGTAGGTTAACACGGTTCATTGACTACTATGTTAACATGGAACGGATTTTGTTCATTTCTTCATATTGTTTTCGAGTTAAAATTTACAATTTAAACATGTGACAGACAACATATGTATCTACCGAAATATCTCAAAACCATAAAATGAACAAAGTTATCCGTTCAAAACCGGTTGCACATGATTCTCGTAAATATATTCCTATTCCACGTCAAACTTTCCGAGAAATGTGTACTCGTGTCCTGCATCTTACGCACGGCAGACCAAACGTTGGATATGAATTGTTGTGGACTTTTAGTCGGCATCGATTCGAGCGGTAACCATAAGTGGGCACTCAGCATTAATTTTGGAGTATTAAAATGCTGCTTCATACAGTCACCAGGAAAGAAAGGATCAGGTGCAGGTTAATTAGAGTCGTTCCCCGTAGCAAAGAAAGTTTCGATTTTGATTGCAAAATTGCAGATTCCGTAAAGATGGCGATAAATTGTTGATAACGTGAAGACGCAGAACCATGTTTAGTCATTAATTACCCTTGAGCTATGCACCGTTATTGCTCAGATTAATCACTAATGGAGAAAATAAGTGTCCAAAATAGCGTTTGGGACGCAAATACTTTGGGACATTACACTGCCCACACAGAATATAAAATGCATACATTTTATTTTGAATGTTGAAGAAAAACATTTGCTTAGAAATGAAACTATCTAGGTGCATGGTTGTGATTACTGATAAGCTAGATTGCGTGGCCAGCGTTTGTATCATGGCTTCCAAGCCTTCCACATAACGATGTTTGGGCGACTTACTGCTACAAGTCATATATTGACACTTTGGAACAAACAGAGTCCCTGTCCAATAATCCGTGCATATACAGGAATGAGAACAGTGAGATGCACCTCAACATCAGCAGTTTTACCCTCGACAGGCCCTCGATCAAAATGGCTCAGTCTGCCTGGAGAAGTCACGGCTGATTATGGACCGTGACCTATGATGGATCTTCTACATTACCACACCTGATACATGCAAGCTTTCATCACACGGCAGTCGAGCTAATGACCTCTGGCATCGGTCGCGCCACCTGCCCAGTGTCTAGGTTGATTGCCTGTATATAATGGCCATATGACACCAATATCACCCACAGCATATTGGCACTGACAAAGTGGCATTAAGCCAACTTGATATCTCCGATCGCAAGTCACCGCAAGTAAACAGCCGTTCCTGACTGTATGATGTCACTGTTAAGCCAATAGGATGCAGGTTATAGGCATGAAGTTCCCAATTTTACCCTGTCGCTGACATGCTTCCCCTTGCAAGTTACTATGTGATTATAGCCAGCATATCAAAAGAGCTTATCCTTTCAGTGTGCTTTCATTACATAGCTATATGTTTCCTGATGAAATTGCAGGCCAGCGAAACACTCCTTACCTTGCACCGTGATGTCACAACAATAAATATAGCTCCAAACGCGTGTTTCTCAAATTGACACAGAAAAGTTAGTGTAACTTTCTAAAAAAAATGGATTTCTCCGGTGAAACTTGCTATTATGTTTTGAGAGAACTGTGGCTCTGTAGCATGGCAACCGGACGGTCGAAAATTGTCGCATTCAATAATGAGAATCAAGTTTTATGCTATAATGTAAAAATGTACTGTAACTATGATAGTAGTTTTATCGCTAACAGCTGCACGATTCTGAGCTTAATATTTTTTTTTCTTTTTTTTATAAAATTTGAATTCAAAGCATGTTTTCTGCCAGGTCGTCCATAAATTTAACGTCATCCAAATCCATTGATACTTTTTTAATTATGGGTTATTCCAAAGTATTGAGAACTCGGATGGCCTCGGGGTCTGAAAGATTTCGCACGTATTATATGCATAACAAAAAACCAATTCCCATTAAAATGAAGGTCACCTGTAGGACTATACAAAGCCAAAATACAATTTGAAAAATGATCCAAGAACTGGTCAGTTTGTTAGAATTAGCATCGTACGAGTTTATACATGTATGAAGCCAAACTGCGTAAATTGGACACTCTGCTGCCAAAATACAGTTAGCGTCAATGCTTAATTATGGTCATTCACCCGCGTACATTTTTGTCTCTGTTTGTTTCTTTCGATCCATACAACTTTCATCTTTAACCCTTTCCCGCTTAAATTAAAACTATTCTTTTTTAGGAATGGGGATTTGGTCGAGTGGATATGTCCGTTTCCCATTTCAGCTAGGCGACTGGTGTTAAAGGATGCAGATTCGGGTCCCCCTCGTTCCGAAAATAAAGTTTAAGCATTTAAGCTATTTACATATGAACTCAGTCTACAGTGCTTCTGGTGGCATTAGCATTTTAGCCATTTACATGTGAGCTCAGTGTACTGTGCCTCTGGTGCCAAAATATTTAAGCTGTTCACGTATGGATTCAGTACACTGTGTTTCTGGTGTCATAAGCATTTTAGCAATTTACATATGAACTCAATTTACAGTGTTCCGGCTGCTATAAACATTTTAGCAATTCACAAGTAACGTTTGTTTGTATTTATCTGATTAACTCTGCAGGCGGTATCATGCTGACACCATGGTTATCTGACATGATATTTCTTCAAATGACATTGTAATCCCATGCAACTGTCTTGTATTTATTGTGTGTGCCTTTTGCTTGTCTGAAGAACCTGTTGGTTATATATGTACCATTTACGCAAATTTATTAAATAGATACCTTTAAGTCAAACATCTGGGCTAACGTTACATTTATCTGGTCACCTGATAACTAGCTGATTCCAGATTACCCACAGAGCTGACTTAATTAATGGCATTACACGCAGCAACATAGTTTGAGGGTATAGGGACTTTTGACAAATTTGCGGTCTGCTGAATAGACTACATTCTATGTTTTGTTCACAGGTATAAGAAAAAGCCAGGCATTTTGTTCTGACACGAATATTCGCGGGTAAGACGAAAACTATCAAACCTTTTTAAATAATGTGTTTTAAGTACTGCCCACTATTCAAAGGCAAACACAAAGAAACAAACACAATACAAACAAAATTCTCAAGCAAACAGACAAAACAAGCCAAAAGGAAACAAATAAAAAGCGAAAACAAGAACAACAGAAATACACATTGACAAAGAACAAACACACCCCTTTCCGAAATTCAAAATACAAAACAAAAACCGAAACATCTTCTCTTTCGAAAAGACACACACACACACACATACACACACACATACACACACACACACACACACACACACACACACACACACACACATATATATATATATATATATATATATATATATATATATATATATATATATATATATATATATATATATATATATATAATAGACAGGCACCATGATGAAATGTTATCGGTTGCTAAAGCATTTTGTTGACCAAGAGGAGTCATTTCAAATGCAGTATAAGGCATGTGAAATAGGGATTGCACAAAATGGTAATATCATTTATTTTATTTTATTCAATGTTGATGTGCTGTTTTTAAATTAATCAATGTCATGTCAGCCACTGCCAACTTCTATTTTGCAACAAATCTCAATATATTTGTAGAGTTATTTTTATGCAAATCATTTGCTGACTGATCGCTTTATATGTTTTAATTTTTTTTCATACTTGTATCAGATAAATGACCACCCATTTCCAAACTAACGCGCCAGTAACAATTACACTGGAAACGCAAGTGGTTGTAACTATAACCTCCACAATGTCTTCACCATCCATTATTACTAATTTTTGCCTTGAAAGAAGCTGAGGATAAAGTTGAAGGCAAAGCAATCTTATTTCCGTGCGTACAGATGTGGGTGCAAGTCAGCCATATGCGCAAGTATCTACCAATATCGGCTCAGCTGTTAGTTGCCTCTACAGACTACAGAGATATAAAGATCATTGATTTTGGAAGCTAAAGTCGTTGCAGACATGCTTATTTGTTACGATGAAAACCTAACTTTGCAACTGATTGGCGTCGATGACACCTTGCAAAGTTTTCAAACTCAGAGATGCAAAGTGCAAAGGAAAATAAACTAACTATTAAAATCGCAAAATGACATACATAACCTGGCTATCTTAGTATTCAAACCCTCACTCATTTACCATTCCCCCCCGCAATGGCGTATTGTGGCGCAAAAATCAAAGCGTCATCTGTTTACTATTTTCCCTAAAAATTATATTAGTTCAAAATTTTCAAGCAAATTTATTGGCATATATAGCAAAGTGTTTCAGCAATTAATGAATGATAATGGATATGTGTGAATTATAATTCTATTTCTGCGTAAATGATTGACACATGTATGATTGTGCAAAACAATTTCACATATTTTCAAAAGATTGCACATGTCATGTACATTTACACATACGTATATATCCTTTACACATGTATGCAACATATTTACACATATGTGTAAAAGGTCTGCATAATCATGTGTGTGGTTTTCTTTCACACATGGAAAATTTACAATTATTGCAAAATATGAAGTAGTTTTACACATGTCTAATGAATGCTCTTGAGGCAGGTAGTAGTTGCCAGAGGCAGAGAGGGGAGGCCGGAGGCGGCCGGGGGCAGATCCCTCTTAATTGCTCTGTGACGCTGCCTGCCGCTGTCTGTTGCTGACCGCCGCTGACAACTGCATTGTGATGCATATTGCATGGTGCTAACTGTAAAATAAGGATTTTACAGGCCAAGAAAAAGAATGCAATAGGAATGTTCAGATATTTGACTTTTAAGATGGACATGTACTTTCATTCATTTGACTCACTGAGCCTTACCATACTCACTTTCAAATTAACTCCCGCCTCAAAATGTAAACCAATTTACTTTGACATAAAAACCATCCGTATTTAACTCACGTCCATGTACTGTTGAATCAGATTTTGAAAAGGGAAGAAAGAAACAACCAAAAATTCGACTGGTGCAGACGGCGGTATTTTTTTTTCTTATTTTTGCAGATTTTCATGGTGCATAAAGTGACAATGTCATTTTGTTAATCATTTTTAAACTGAAGAGGTCTCCTGTCATTCAATAGCCTGAACCAGTGGAGACCAGCAACCTTATTCAACACCTAAACAGTAACATTTATTATACACGACATCATATTGTTGCCTGTTGTATTATTTGCAGCATTACGACGTTGTTGCAATGTTGTTGTTGTGTGTTTTAACACACACACACACACACACACACACACACACATATATATATATGTATATATATATATATATATATATATATATATATATATATATGTCTTTGGCGAAAAGCCTTGTCCTGACAGCTCTCCGGGCACACATATACAAACACGGTACCGGTACGGTCACAATTTAGGAAAACCAAGATAGACCTTCAAGGATGCCACTTGACAATACAACTCACCAGTGCTAATGGGCGCAAATCATTTTCCGGTTCAAAATTGCTCGATCTGTTGTCCTACAAAATCTGTCTCTAAAGTGGCTCTATCTTAGATCTGCACATACACAAGGAGACTTTGTCCATCATGACAAATTTAGAAAACGTCTGGCCAATAGCATTCATTTACGCAGACAGACAGGTCGAAAATCCATCAGACGAAAGTGTTGACCAAACTATGCAGCTGTAGAAGGTTTCCTTAATTAATTATCCCTAACAATTTCGTTCATTTTTATATAAATGAAACAGGTAACCTCTGTTAATCGTAACCCAGCTAAGGTGGTCCGCGTTTTAACACGCAAGACACACGCAAACGCACGGTGAACAAACTTGAGGTCAATTGGACATAAAAGAAGGCAGATGAAAGTAAGACGACTTCAAATGGATTCACACTTAAAGAGGAATCTCAATACACCCAATGTGCGTCGCGTACCACGGTTGAGTGGGGCAATTTTTAATCTTAGCTCTGCTACTGAAACAAAACATATTTTGCCACAATACACCTGCAAAGGGAAGGTGAAAATGATGCACGTAACGTGTACCTGCCATCGCGTACAGCTAGAAACTACATGCGTCTACTTACAGGAATTATGACGGGAAAATAAGTAACACATCATTAACACACACGACGTACAGTATATCAGTGCAAACATTCAACACCATGAAACTGCAAGCCTTAATTGAAAACAGAGTTTCAATCAAAGCAATTGGGCTCGACACAATGTGTCACATTCATATGCTTTCGATCATGAGCCTTGACATCGACGTTATAATGTGGTAACTTTTTAGATTTCAAGTTTAGAATGAAGCACATTTAAAAGATATAGTGCATCACGATATTCGCCTTTTCTTATTTCAATTAAGATTTAGTTTACGACTGAGTTAACAGCTAAACACCTAAGCCTAGTCAAGGAAAACTGTAGACGCGGAGTATGTCATCTTAATAAGTTTCTTCTACAATTCCTATTCAATATTGCTATCACATTTGAAATTATTGAAAAATATTGAAGCAGACGACATTTTCCCACAAGCCAGTTTTGGCAGATTAGGGGGCAAAGATGAAATGCCATCACTGCTGTGCTTCACAAAAGGTGATGGGAAATTATTGTATTTGGTAAATGTCAAAGTGGTACCGGTAAAATTGGTGTCCTACTCCACTAAGCACACACATCTACCCATTGTCTGAATATTCACGCTGTTTGTTCTTTGCACAAACATGGAATATCTTGTGTTAATCTGTTTATTGTCAACTTCATTCAGACTGAATCACGTTAATGATGAAACATGCGCAGAGGCATGTGCACATATCTTTATTTGGACAAATAGTATCTCAGTGAAAAATCTAGTTTGATCAAATGTGTTATGCATATTCACTCCTCAACATTACTTGACAGTCACAGATTCAAACTGCAGAAATGTGCCTTGCGTTACCAAGACGAATTTATTTTGTCCTTGACTTGAAATCCGTGGGCGCAAGTATCATTACATTTGATTGTCATCTCAAATTATGTTGGTTTTCAGATTTCCAACGGCCTATCGGACCATAAAAGCCAGACGGTCAGAGATGTGGTCGTGGGGAAGCCGTTTGACCGACTCATTGTACCGTCGCATCAATCACTCCACCAGTCTAGGTAATAGCGTGCGCATGTATTGGCTCCACTCGAACCTTTAACATTCTGTGGCAATTACTACTGTCACAATTTGCACTGTGTTTGTTTTAACTCTTTAAAATGTACCTGTCAGCTGTTACAGACAGGCAGCTTTCAGACTTATGGAGAATGTTGCAATACTTTTATACATGGGATGGACGTGACCAGCACGAGTCTTATAAGACCAGTTGTTTATTGCATTGTGCTGAGTCTAGTGTCGTTAGAGATTTCTGTCAAGGGCTGAGATAAGGTAATTGCTCTTGAAGCGGTTTTCCTGGTACCGAACTGATAAAAAAAATGCTGTCGGAGCGTTCTGTTGAGTATCAAGGCATAAATTCTTCTTTCATAGTCACGAAATGTGCTGATCTGTATTTTAACGATTTCAAGATTAAAATTTCTTGCAAAAAGAATTCAGTGTAGCTCCCACGTTATCACGGTGATGTTGCGTGGGCTCCCTTTGTTTCCACACCCGGCTCAGTCACTTAAGAGCTGGATGTGAATGTTTTTCAAAGTCTTCAATCTTTTTCCAACGGTGCATGCTTATTGAACAAAAGCGGCAATATCCATGAAGAGTTTTTTTTATGTGTGCTATGTTGCGCTGCTTCAGTGTTTGCACCGACATCAAGAAATTCAGCCAGTTTAAGCCAGGTGACATCCGTCGAAGACATACCATTCAAAAGAAAAAAAATAAACAAATAAAAAAAGAAAAAACAAACAAACAAACAAAAACAAAAACTGTCACAAAGTTCAGACCGTAAATTGAGATCTAGCAACAACGCTGCGGGGCGGTATCTGAGAGAGAGATAGTAGGGATGTCAACCTCCCAAAGCGGTCCGATGAGGGTATATGTGAAAGCTCATTGCATTGGCCATTGCTCCTCGATCATTTTCCAGTTCTAACGCTTTTCGTTTCAAACTGAAATCCAAAAACGACACAATATTAATGCTGGCGTTGTGATAAAACTGACAGCGCTGGCTTATATCCAAAGCCAGCCATAGTGTTTGTCACACGAAAAACAAATACAGTGCAAAGAACAAAGAACCCCCTCGTCGCCCTTATTTTTACCCAAAGTACCCTCTCGACAGGCTTGGAATAATTGTATTCAAACGCTTCTTGCAAAAGAACAAAAAATAAAACGAATGCCTACTAACATTGATTTGGCTTTTCAAGCATAATCAAGGTCACACTGCAGCGTACACTACACTGAACGTGTCTGGCCTCGTCTTGTCCTGTGATAATGTCTAAATTTTCAAGAGGAATTAGTATGGGACTTGCCCTTCTTCCCAATTGAATAATAAAATATGTTTAAACTAAGGTCACATGTGATAGCTCCAACTGAAACCACAGGTGTAATTTCCTATCCGTGTTTTACTATAAATGTGGTCACAAATGCCCAGGTTTTAAAGTATAAACCATTTGACCTCCCAAGGTAACTCAAGGTCAAATGTGACATATCCAAATGAAAGTAAATGTAGTTTTTTATTCCTTTTTAATGGTGGCCATGATACTAAAATATGAGCCATATCCGGATATGAGCCAATATTTGCCATGGCCTTGATTTCACCTTTTAATGACATTCAAAGCACATGTTTCATTTCTAATTTATTTTTGCAAGCAATTATAGTCCTAAAAGACACCGTTTTACAGACATTAACTAATAGTACTTCCATACATATGATCAGTGACTTTTGACCTCTGAAAGACTGGTTAAATATAGATAAATAATATGACCTTGACCTTCATAGGCTTCTGATAGACTCTTAATTGTTTGGTTCAAGTAAACTTTATGTGGTTGGCTGTATTCTTGCAAGACTTAGAGTTATAACCTTTGACCTCTGAACAACAGATCAAACACAATTATGAACAGACTTCTGAAACAAAGGTATATGCCTGAGTCATGGCAAATTCAGATGGCTAGCTGCATTCTTTCAAGGAAGAAATGGTAACGTCGTTTTGCAATTTGACCTCTAGAAATGGAGTCTAATATACAGATATGTACTTGACTTTTGAAAGGCTTATGACACACTATAAGGTGTTTGGGTCACATGGAATTGCTTTTCCCAACCGCTTCTATTCAGGAGCTAATATTGTGACAAATAATGCACCAACCGACAGACAAACAAACAGACAGATAAAAACGTAACTGACTATACCCTTCAGTCCGGTAGACCGAAGGGTGGGGCCATTTTAGGCTTAGGATGTAGCGATATGTTGTTTTACATTGTCATTTGCACGATACATGCAACAGTCTAGAAGCAAAATTGACGGAAATATACAAATATTTGATATATTTCTCTGCTTGAAATACAGTTCAACAAGTGCAGATACCCGTCTTCATTGTCTCAGATCTTAGTCTCAGTCGGGTTATCAGGATACGCTAGGAACACTAAGTGGTCTAATCGATACACGCAATCGAAGGACTTTATTTTTTCAGTCCCGTTTTAGGAGCTGCAAGATAAACAAATACACAAAGTACACAATGACCCTATATATATATATATATATATATATATATATGTATATATATAGGTTTTTTGTACGAATAAAGATATATATTACATTTGGACCCTTGGTCAAAATATGAGGATTTTAGATTGAAATATTGAGGTAAAATATCAATTTGCTTGCAAGAACCTGCAATATCAGACGAAAAGATGCTGACAACAATGTTCACGATGGGCAGCAAACATGAAACAGACAATGGCCTGCTTTCTTGACCTCTTTCTGACCGATGCAAAGTATTGGGAGTATGTATCAAATAAAAACAAGCAACCCTGAGCATATCTATCAGCTTCGTTGTAACAGTCGCACTGTACGTTGTACTTAAAGAGTGGCTTTGATCTTTGCCTCAGATGATATTGGCGGGAAAATTCAAGTGGCTATATCGAGTTTGTACATTTAACCCGATCCTTTGAGTTTAAGGTGAACTCTTACATATTAGGTTATTGAGTAACAACTTAAGTACGAACATTCGCATGTTTTTTAACATATCAACATTCTTTCATAATCCATGTGTGTTGTCCTAACACCTGCCAAGGTGGCACTCAGAAAAGCCGGCCAAGAGAAGCACTATCGTCTAGTTGCTTCCATTGACTGGCTTGTACTAGATACATTACAATGATGTGATGTGTTAAGCTAGCAACTAAGATCGTCCTTAATGATTTTAAAGTCTAGAAGCCGGGGATATCACAGAAGGGTTTTCCTTGTGATGTCAAGCATGTCACAGCCAACCCATCTAAAGCCGAAATTTTTAACTTATTCTTCTTAAGTTAAAGCAATCTTGGTGCATCTTCAGTTCAAACTATTATGCCATCGGACCACCTTAACAATATTCTCGGAAACCTATATATTTGTGAAAATGAGTTATCATACAGACATAAAAGCTTGACACTACTACGCAAATTTTGTGGATTGTATCAGAAGTAGACTCTTAGAAACTGCTCCTGGTACCTATAAACCTCTTACTAAATTATTCAACTTGCCTCTAATCAGAAAATAAAACATAGTTATACCCCATACTCGATTTACCGCAAAAACCTTTTTACAGGGCCATGATAATTTTCAAAATGCAACAGAAATTATAATGCTGTCATTAAATTTGTTTGTTACATATTGCGGTTCATTTAATAGAATATCATGATAGCAATGATTACCAACCGGCCTTGGGAACCTCAAACCCGCTCTGAGACTAAGACTAAAGCATATAAGTCAAAGATCCTTTACTGTCTGTTTTGTCCCTGTAAAATTTATCTTATGTATGTATGCCCTTGTTACCGTACCGCTTTGTGTTGCGTCACGTATTTTATATATACCTATACCTTTATGTATCTTTATGTACTAACCCTTTTGTTTCGTTTTTGATTTTTTTGCAAGAGGGGCTAATATTGGCTTTGCCTTCCCCTCAATTGCTTTGTCAATAAAATATGTCTAAACCAAACAATTCCCGTCCATCTGAAAAGAAGCTCACTATACACCAGAGAATTTGTGTAATAACTACCGCCCCATATCTCTTTTTAGCTACACAGGCAAAGTAATGGAGAAGGTAATTATATTCAAGCAAAATTTTTAGGGTTTTTTTCGGGACAAAATGGCTTTTTCTGTTAACCAGTCAGGATGTATACCTGGAGATTCTGTTGTAAATCATCTACCTTCCCTCTACCATTCCCTATGTTTAACCATCGATTAGCAAAAAGGAATAAGAACCGTTTTTTCCTTATATAATAGTCGAGCTTGTGAGCCTCAAGGACAATATCGCCATATTTCTGTCAGAATTCACAGAAAAAAAGTAAACATTTTCAAGGTAAGACAGTAACTTAGCCATTTACAATTACTGGTAATTTCAAGAGCCCCTCTATTCATGCCCGCACCAGTGGTGTCTATTCGGTTTTTTGTTCACTCTCGATACGCCATTATCGAGTTCCTACAGTTCGGAACTCGATAAGCCGGGGCATTGAAGTTATTTTTGTAGCATTCGTCCTGTGATACCGTCATTTTTTCACAAGAGTGATTAATACAAAGCTCCACCATCATCCCCAAAGATTAAAAAATAAAATATGTTTTAACATGGGCTTTGCTTTAGTTGAGCTTAAAACTGTTTCTTTTAGGCTTGCTTTTATTTTTTCATACCGCTGACTCAGCACTGTAGCCGATAGCAAAGGTTGAGATTCTAGGCTACCCTAAATGGTTCGGATTATAACGTAGTCCCCAAACTATCATTGTGAACTTCATGCTACAACAGTTCAAACAGATTACCAGTGCCTCAAAAACTCATAAAATCGGTCAAACTTCTCGCCAAATGTACCCAGCGTTCAAGTTGTTTTCTGCCAGGGCACCTTGGATGGCGTGTCTGCCCGCAGCTTATTTTTAGAGTTGTGTAAGTTTTCCACTCGGTAGCACTCATGTAGCTTTTGGGCCGGAGGCACGTAACCTCTTGTTGGAACTCGAGTTATATAGGAGGCTAATAGAAGTACAATTTAACTTACAAAATTGCCAACAAGGTTGGTGTAATGTACAAATTAAGGCTTAGACTTTGACGGGGGGGGGGGGTGGAGGTGGCCTGGGAAGGGGTGGGGACGTACCGATATGAAAGGGAGACTGGCAGCAATTATAGGAGATTTTATTATAAAGTTCATCGATTTAAACTGCTATAAAGTCGGTCAAATGATCTGATTTCTGTAAGTTCGTTGGCTATCTGCGCTTCAACCATTTCAAACTAATAATTTAAACAAGCCGGAAGGAATTGCCCCTGCATATACGGTGGGCTATGACAGAGTTGGGGACTTAAGGCTATAAACAATTAGACGCTCTTGTTCTCTCGTTCATTATTGCACAGGGCGTGTTTCCACGATTCTAATTCTAAACTTGTTACCATCCTTTGTAACCAAAATCAAGAGCTGGAAGCCTTTAGTTGTTCGAGTAACAATTCAGAATTAATCAACACAGCAATGTAAGAGCGTTCTATCAGTGGGGAGCAACCCCGTCAGTCTAGTGGTATTTCACCGAAGAGGCCACTTAGCACATCAAATTCTGTATGAACGAGGCAACCAGCACTCAAATTGTATTCTAACATGAAGAAGCATCCCAACATATGGGCTCACTGAAAGTTGGATTGTCTACGTATACATCGTTCATGTCGTTAGTTTGGCTTGATAAATTGACAGCCTCGATTTCCCGCATGCATCATATGAAGTAAACAAGATACAGCGTTCATCTTCAGTTTTAACTATATTCAATGCTAACAACCCAGGCATGTTTAAATCTTGCTTTGCAAAAGGGCAGTTTTTGTACTCAAAAGAGACACACTATGTATTTTATTTGAGAACCAGAATGGTGAGTGAGCAACACTAATTGTAATCTGCTATTTGATGGTATATAGCGGCATGACTTCTGAATTTATGACATCGTTCAGCTAAATATTTCCATAGATACAGCTCTCGGCACTATAAGCGTGGGAAAACCATTAAGCATTCTCACCTTTACCTCAACGTGGTGGCCACATGGGGGAAAAGCGTTTGCAGCGGTCATATTAATCAAACAAGTTTGCTGAAAAAAATGACTGTGGTAACTCCTACATAAGACACCACAATGCGTTTTGTAAACCAAGATATATTGAATTAATTATTTGATCGATCCAGAGGTTTTTGCACCTTTTTATAACAGTTTTATGAAGGAAAAATGAAATGAAAATCCCAATTACAAAACACATTCATCCCATAATTGACGGGCGTTATTTCAGGAAGGGAGCAGCATGAAGGCTTAAAACACGACGGTAGTGAATACTGCAGCTTCAGCAATGTATCTCATACCGCCTAAGTAAATATTATGGTGGTCCGTATTCCTGTCCCATCGAATGATTTAGTAGGCCACACATACGGCGGTGTGTTTAAAATGGATATCATGAACCCTGTCCAAGACACCAAAAAGGCTTTGTGTTTGAAAATCATTGAAGACATAAAACTTTATTTCATTACAAGTCACCTATTTTTCAAATTGTAGATAGCTTTTGCGAATGTCAATTGCTCATTGAAAATTGTCACTCGGATCAGCGGCGTATTACTGTTTGCAAACCACTTTTTAAAATCATGAAAAAAACATAAGGTACAGATAACAAGGGAAAACACAAAGCCCCGAAACCTACTTAGCAGCATGTGAAGCATACGGGTTGGTTAGTATCGATGGAAACACTTTCATGTAAAAAGACACACACACACACACACACACACACACACACACACACACACACACACACACACACACACACACACACACACACACATCTTGAAGCTGTATTAAATGAAGCATTGTTTGTATATTATGTTTACCACCAACACTGCAATGCATAGATGCAGGATCGTTGACGTGCATTCAGAAAAAACACCTCTGTACTGGTATAGTAATACGCCAAGGTACTATAGAATGTGTCATATTGAATCTTCAAATGCGAAGAAGACATTGCCTGTTGCATTTTTTGTGATCGGTCTCAGTTTGCGGCAGATTCTAAGTCTCAACTACACAAAAAAATTGTATATGGCGAAAAAGTAACACCTCGATGGGTGCTAATTTGGATTTTCTGTCTGGATCACCTGAGGTATATAAGATAAATTTTATAAGAGTACAGTTGCACCTTTTTGCTTTGATCCTAGTTATGAAGGGTTTTAATTCAATAGAAGCCGAGAAGAAAACCTAGGGCGATGTGTCAGCGGTACGCATGTGTTTATCAACCATAAATGCTCACCTTATGGTTCCCTGAATCTGTTTGTTTGTAACTCCAATAATCATAGTACAATGTTGCTTTCTGATAGCGTCCTGACAGAGCATAGTATGACACATTAATGGTGCTGCATTTGATATGTCCATGCGTAGGTCCGTCCTCTGTCGAGCATTGTGTGTCATATTTACACGCACATGGGTCTACATACACCTGTGTTGTCCGGCACACAGCTGGATCAAACTCGCCGATGACCAAATTGGGCAGGGCGTATATCTTGGTGAAGATCAGAACCATGATGAATCCGCCTATTAAGGCCAGCACGCTAAGAATGACAAGAAACCATTGTCGAAACATTCCGTACGGTACAGCAGACAGCAAGTGACATGAGGCTGTTTATCAAACAACCGCCAATTTCTGACAGAGAGGAGAACTGGTATGCCACGGCAAAGCTGAACCGAGTACTCTCCTCACTGTTTATTGCAGCGTTATTAGCTCTGTCACAACTTGAGACGCGGTTCAGGCTACACTGGTCCAGAGATTCATGTAAACCACTGATTGTCCTCTGTGCTTCACCGGGCAGGGTGGCATATCTATTGTGTATCTACTCTGGTGTGGAATCCAAAAGGAGAAAGTTTCGACAGGAGATGCCAGGAGCCTTACTTTTATTGAGTTACGACATTGAAGAATGTGCGCACGCACACAGATGCCCAATTGCCATAATCTAAAATCGGAAGATAGAGTGAGAGCCTGCTTGTTAATAGATGCCATGACCTTACATGATTTGCACGTGCGACTGCATGTGATTGACGTAATGTGCAAGTCTACAAGATTTCCATAGCTTTACTTCACAGGGAAAGGAAACTTTGCTGCGACTTTAACCTATGAAACTGTTCCTAAATGTGTCCGTAACGAAACTCAGGTTAAAATAATTTTTGCACTGCTGATGAGAGACAGGTGCCAGGCTGATCGCAAGCTGTTCACTCTCACCTGCCAAGATTTGACTCGTTTCAAGCGGTTTATTCTCAGCTTCCGTGCTGAAAACTTATCTCACGCTCCTTGTGTCGTATTCCTGAGGCAGTGCAAAGGGTGTGTGGCATTTAAAGCTTTGTACTTAGCTTTGCTAGTGGTGGACCCACGGCTTTTACTCAAAACATCTTCATGTCTTGACTGTACATAATGTCATAATCGCATACCATAATCATACCACGCAATTATCTCTCAGGTAACTATATTTTGTTCTGTTAAGTTATGTTGATTTGATCGGCTGCGTTTTGAAGGAAACTATTTCAGCTGGCTTTTAGCAAAACGGCTAACGTCTCCAAACGTCACCTCTGATAATTCATAGAATTTTGGTGACGGTATGATTCGTTACCGTTGAGATTGTCGTCTCATACAGAGATTGTTGTAGCGCTATTTTTTGAGAGGGGATGGTCAAGGGCCAGCAGAATCAAAATCTCTACCTGACAAACTACGCCGGCAACTGATGCAATGAATGCATGAAAGAATAAACAAAGGCATGTTAAGTAGATAAAGAAAATAAAATAAGTAAATAAGGAAATTAATAACGAAAGGGAATAAGAGACCTATGAGCCTAATGCTCTGGTTTCATATAATCTAATGACTATCAACATTAAACTATTTCCCGAAAAGCGTTCCTTCGATGACCTTGAGAAATAAAATACAGTGGAACCTCGTTAATCCGAACATCTTTGTTCCTAGTGAACTGTTCAGATTGATGATGCATCGGGATTACTGAATCAGTATTACTTGAAATGAACAATTCTGTTCCAGGAGAAGTGTCCAGATTTATGAGACATACAGATTAATGAGGTCCGTATTAATGAGGTTCAACAGTAAAGTCATCCATAATATGCGAAATCAAACGTCCAAATAAAACACATTTGTTGCACATTGTGTGTCATTCGCCTTATGCTTTATCAAGATATTGAATCAAATCTCCTTTTCTTATTGCTGAATGACCTTGAAAAATAAGTCAAGTTCACGTAATCGAGTCAAGGTGATCCAAAAAGTAGGTCACGAAGTGGAGTTGTATGTTCAATGTACTCAAGTGCAATTCTGATTTAGGGGCCTAATTCTCTTTACCATTGATGTCCAAGCTATGTATACCTTGCCATTACAATATCACTTGTTCCAACTTTACAGGTCTGACGACCTATGGACATAAGTCCAGGGCACTGACAATAAATAAAATATTTGCATCGGACATGTTCTATATATCCTATAAATTTGGCATCTCTTATTCATTTTTTTCCGAGATGTGGATTTGGTATGTTTCAAGACATTTTAAGCTGATAATTTCCATCAAAGTATAGGTGGTACTGCTAGAATAATATACAACCGAGATTTTGACCTACACAATCCCACTAAATTTCATGAAGGATGCTGGCCCGGTCACAGGGTTTTTAAATTTTGACCCATATATTACATAACAGTGTAGATGGCGCCACAAACATTGAAGTCGATGTAGATTTGTATATACTTTATAAGTCTTAAGAGTAATATGGACATAATCAAAAATTGTGGGGTGCAGAGCATTCACGAGAGTTTCACATAATCAACTGCATATTCCAAACGGCCATTTGATCTTGATCCTCACCTCGGATTTAAAAATGGTTATGTTCAAAATGAGGGCCTGATCTGTTTATTCAAGTCGGGTAATAACTTTTCGAGTTATTGAGGGAAAAACAATAAACCTGGACAAGCGCCCAACTTCATAATCATTGGTCTTCGGTGACCCCCAAATTAGGTGACGAAGTAGAGTTCTATGCACAATTTTTTTTAATGCAATTTTGTTCTGGAGGCTCATTTCTCTTTGCCATTGATGTACGAGCTACACCGTGC